>JAYKAV010003177.1:908144-999321 GCA_035582835.1 Phoebastria nigripes
GGGGGCTGCCGGGAGCGCGGCAGCTGGGCGGTGGTGGCGGCGCGGCGGCCGCCTCAGGTGAGGGAGCGGCGGGCAGGCCGCTCGCTCGCCGCCTCAGTCGGGCGCCCCGGTGCGGTGGGTGCCGGGAAGGGGAGGATGCGCCCTCTTCCCCCGAGCTCTGGCAAAGCCGCGGGTCCCGGGGGTTTGGCTTGCGAGGGGGGTGACGGCCGGTGCTGGCCCGCTGCCGTAGGCCGGCGTCTCCGGGCCGCCCCACCGGGAGGTCTGTGGAGGCCGCAGGGCCGCTGCGGCGCGTCTCTCGGGCGCGGGGGGCGAGGCGGGAGCGGCGCCTCCCCCTGGGAGCGCACAGGGCGCGGGCGGGGCGGGTTGCAGCGGGAAGTGGCGGCTGTGGGCGGCAGCGGATGGCTGCGGTGCTCCGGGGTAACTTCGTGAGCCCCGGGTAAAAAGCGGGAACGGGCACGCCCCTCGTCCGTTAAATCGTTGCTGTTCCGATTTAAATAATGTAATGGCTTCGGTTCAGCTTCTCCAGCTTTGTGTTCCCGTGCCTTGCGCTCTTCTGCGTCTGCTCCCGCAGTCACTACTTCATTTATGTATTTTTTAGCAGCTAATCTCGTCCTTTGCAGCCATAGCTACTGTGCCAGGGGACTGAACGATGCTGGCCTTAACAATAGAAGGAACAAAACTGGGAGAAGAGGGAAACGGCTGTGCTAAAATAAGCGTAAATTGTTGCGGAGCAAGTCTTGGAAGCTTTCTGTTAGCACAAAGAAGGAGAATTGGTTTTTACTCATGCTGCTTCTCTAGAGAGGCACTGTGGTTATTGTTATAAGCTGCACCAGTATAAACATGGGTAGCCAATTGTTTCTATAAAAACTTAATTGTCACGACTTAACACATTACCACGTGCCTGTAGCTTGTTCCAGCTGCAGAAACGTAAATACATTGTTTCAAACTATCTTAAACACAATTACAATGAACAAATTATGCTTGGTGGTTGGTCAGAGGAGGAGGTGTACAGGTGTCAGTTATTAGTACAACTTGCTTGAAGAGTATCGATTTGGTTGTTCACAGTAATGTATCTGAAGTGTAAATGCCTGAGCTGTGCCACTCCTGGTTCTGTGCAAGATCAGCTTGTGTGTAGCTGTGCTTAGTGGAACTTGGTATGTCACACGCAGACTTGTGAATGTCGTCGTTGCCGTTAAGAACTTGCTAGATAAACTTGGAAGAAAACTTGAAGAAAAACTTTCATATCAGTTGCATTAGGTACTGTTTGTGTTGCGTTGAAGCATCCTAAAACAAATGCTGTTCAGAAGTTGTATGTAAACATGGATTTCATCTAATCAGAAATGAATTAAAAATGCTTCAGTTGTTTTTTGTTGTTTTTTTTTACTAGTAAGGTGAACTACTACATCTTTATCAGTTAAGAAACAATGTTCATTACAACTTAAGTTCTTACAAATGAGCAACTGTCTTGCGTTTGCTGTACTAAATTTAGTTTACTAACATCTAAGTAGAGTTTCTGACTAACGTAGTTACTTGGGAAACAGTAATTGAGTATAACTTTTAGTATATTCTCTTTCTTATTTAAAGATGAAAACTTCTGCAATGAGTAAACGTAAGCCAAAGGAGAGCAGTGGAGCAAATGGAAAATGCATTTCACAGGTTAGTAACATCTTTATTAGCTGACTTTTGTTTTTAAGTTATGAAACTTTTCCGTCCTCTGACATCCGTGTCATTCTATAGTTTTTTACTAGACCAGTTAAAAAAGCATGTACAGATACTTGATGTAATTTCTAGGGCTGTAAATGGTTTTTGTATTTATGGTCTGTATTTCTTTCAGCTTCTCATCTGATGTTTGGAGCCTTAATAAAAATGGTAAAGGATGGTCTTCCACTTTTACAGCTGTTTGTGGCAACAGATTTGCATAAATCTATTTTTATCTAATCAGGTTCTTTGTCTTCCAGTTTGTAGGGTGAATCAGAATCTAGGTGACTTTTTTTAACAGCCTAGGTTAGGCACGACAGCAGCTGCCAAATCAGTTTTCACTTTGTTTTTTTTTAAGCTTTATTCTTCTGTTTTCTCAAAGTGGCTGCTTAAAAACTGCGATGCATCTTGTAGTGAATTACCTCTGGTTCAGCRATTTCTTATAGGTAAATGAAGGAAAGATTAAAATACAAAATCCCTTTGTAGGAGGAAAACCTTTTCACTTTTGAATGGACAAGGCTGACTGTTCAGGTAGATTATTCATTAAAACAGAATAAATCTGGAAATTAAATCAGTAAGACTTTAGTAGAAGAAAAAGTAACTGAAAAATCGGGTAGACAAGTACAGCTCATATTAAAAAAGAATTCGTTTCATAAAGTGGAATTCTTGGCAAAATAGATTTCTGTTGTTCTTCTATCCATTGTTTAGACTTGCTGAGGAGTACTTCACAAAGATGCATCCACATGTATTTATTTTTAAACCAAAAACACCGAGAGCTGATGGTGGTAATTCCATCGTAAATTATAAATTAGCTAAGTGTTAGAAGAAGACGTATTTTCGAGATACTAAAAGCCTGTTAATTGAAGTACCCCAGGACAGCGACTGGTCAGCTAAAACAGGCATGAATGAGTAACTACTACCTAAGGTGAGAGAAACACGAAACATTTGCGGTACAGTATTGCCTCAGTATATGTTTACCTGGGATAGGACACTGCACTTTTCATGATTTCTTAGGGTTCAGCAGAAATGAAAAAGGACTCAGGTAAGAGGTGCAACTGAAGAATGTAGAGAAAAGCTATATGGGGGGAAGATGAGCCAACTCAGATTGAGAGAATGGAAAAGCAATGACACAGATGTGCACGATAATGGTATAGTTAGTTTTTAGGTCAAATGGACATTCACACAGACTGAAAGGCAAGATGCTCAAATGTGATTTTAAAGGAAAATCTCTTCATTCACGGTTTGCAATTTAATCTCTGAAATTCTTTGACAATGAGCACTTAAATTGGACACCAAGCGTTATAAAAGGATGGAGTATGCAGGTACTTTAGGGTAGCTTAAATGAGGGATGGGGAGAAGCAGTAGTATAGAGTCCTGTAAATTCTTAAAAATTGGGATTGTCTAATTTGCGTGCTGCTGGTCGAGTGGTAGGAAGAAATCTGCTATGATGCTGGAGGTTGGCTGTTTGGGAATTGAAGATACAATTTTAAGTAACGGTTCTTAACGTGGAAAACAGAAGTCAGGGCAGACATATATCTAAAGATATCCCAAGCAATACATCCAAATTAATAGTTAAAATAACTGTATTCACTGTGCATTTTGAAGGGCTTCAGGACTTTATCTAATAATCAAGCTGGATAGAATTCATTCCATCCTTTGTAAGCAATATTTTAGCTTCAGTTTCATACTACTTCCTGCCCCCCTTCCAAACTTTTAGGAACAAGGTATCTGAACTGAATCTTCAAAGAAACTGTAAATTTGATACTTTCTAATGTTTGAAGGCTGTAGGCTGCAACGTTGTTGCGAGGGGTGCAAAAAGTGTATTCCTGAGGATTTGGGGGAATAACTACATGGGTTTATTTTTTAAGTCAGCTGGTAAATGTTTTCTTGCCTGTATTACACAATAAGTTAGAACTATGAATTAGATGAACTACTGACRTAATTTTGGTGGCAACTATAACTTCCCTTTGGGGTGAAGGAAAGAAATGGTAGCAGAAGGGACCAAAGACACATGTTGCTATCGTTGAATTGAATTTTCTCTTTTCTGCTACAAAAGAGCTGTTAAATATTCTGCCTACTGCAACTTTATTCTTACTTTCAAGACCCCTGTATCATTGATGACAATTAAAATTTACATGTTACAGAGTATTTGTAACACCACAGAAACACGCATATTTTACTATTATTTTATTGCAGTAATTACATTATTGGCACATTCTTGTGTTTGAAGCACCAAGCGTTCTTTCTGTCTTGTGTTATATCTGTAGGTGCAAAAAATTTTACGTGAAAGATTCTGTCACGATTATGCTACTGGAAAACTGTTTGGGATTGAACATCAATACAGGTGAGTGCGCAGACTCAAATACTGAGTAATTTCTACTTTAACCGTAGTAGAAAAATAATCAAGTGAAGTCAGAATTTTCTGCTATCTCTGTTTTTCTGTATTATACAGGCTTAAATGACTCACAGTGCAATGCTTCTAAAAATTGTTTGCCTCGGATTTTAAGAGTTTTTATACAACTGTTGCTTGCTGTTTTGTCAGGCTCCAAGTTTTGGATTTCTTGTCCTTGTTTCAAATCTGTAATTCCTGAAACACTTTTTTGAGCCTGAAAGATACTTTTAGTGCATATTCTAAGGCTATGTTTAATGACCTGACCAAGCAAAAAGTTAAATTCTCTTGTTGTGAATCTTCATTTTTACTTCAGATTTTCTCCTGTTTATTGGTAAGCTGTGTTAAAAGTAAATCTTAAACTTTGGATGCCAACATCATGTTTCTTGAAGTAGAGACCCATATTTAAAACAAACCTACTTCTTGGGGTCATCCAGATGCGGAGGTCAAAGTTAGGAAGAAGGGACCTGTTGTGACAATAATACTATCCTAATACTAATCCTTTTACAGATGCAGGTCAAATTCTGAAAATAACAAACACGTATCTCAAGAACTTGTTTTAAACAATCAATTCTTCCAAGAGTAACTTTATGCAAGTTGAATCACCTGATGTGAGCATTAGTTTCCTTTCCTTTACAGGAAGGAAAATAACATTTCTGTTATTAAAAAAGTGTAATGTAATATACATAGAGAGCTCACATAGACATGTTTATTGTTGTTGTGAGAAAAGGTATTTCTATGATGTTAGTATTCTACAAAACAAACCTCCCCTCTTTATATTGGAATTCTGAAAAACAGTTTACAGACTGTCTTCTACTTAATATGCCACTCCKGATGAATTATACTGGAGAGAAAACACGATGGACTTCCCAACTCTTAGTTTTTCTTTCCCAAGGTGTATCAGGGCTCTTGGCTGTAATTAGCTCTCAAATAGTGAACAAATCCCCATGCATTTGCTACAGCTGTTCCATGATGACTATGACTCCTTTAGAAGCAATTGCATGATGTCAATATTTTAAGTAAAAAAAAAAAAAAARGCATATTAAATATACGCATTTGTAAACATTTGGGAATTGGAARTGTCAGTAGTTTTTATAAGTACTTTAAATGTGGTACTAGGTGATAAGTCTACCTGAAGATAATTTAGAGGTGTTCYTTGTTCCTTATTTTGGGCAGGAATAGAATATGAACTTGAAGTTCAGTATTGCTGTTACCATTCACAAGCTTTGAATGCCTAAATTTAGCATATAATCAGTTTTATGAAGATTGTCAAAATGAATATATTCCACTAGATTATTCATTTTTACTGGTGTCAAGGTTTTCCTTCAATCAATATGTTTGCCAGTCTTCCTTTTTCGTGAACTATAGTGGTATCACAGAAAGCAATCATCATCTTTTTTTTTTTTTTTTTTTTTTTTTTTTTTTTTTTTTAAAGAAAGAAATAATTATTGAAGTCTGTTCTTTCGTGGTGGCAAACTGTAGAACTTTATGAATTAGTGATATTCCCGACTTCTGCATGTTTTAATATTTTAAAATATTTTAAGAGATCTAATCACTCAGTCTTTTGTACCTTATTGTATTACATTTTGCATGCCCTGAGTGTTGGCTCTGAGAGCAAGTTGAAATGTATCAAGTTTTCTCTTATGTTCTAAAGATTCTTTGAATTTTCCATAGTTTCAGTGAATGTTGTCTGGTTTGAAGTTTTTAACCTATTGCTGTTGTCAACACAGACATCTGCTGGAGCTGCTGAAAAGAACTACAGTTCATGGAGAAAGTAATTCTGCCCTCATTATTGGACCCCGAGGATCAGGAAAGACTGCGGTATAAACACGTATTAAAAGTTTATACAAGGTCAAATTAAGCATGATGTAGATAACCCCACTGAAGTCCTGGGAGCTTTTGGAGCTAAATTTTCATGTCTGTTTTTAAAGAGAGAATTGCTAATTATTTACATAGAATTTCAAAACATTCTAGGACTTCTTGTGAGCTAATTATGTTGAATAACAATATGGAGAAATTGGTTTCCTAACACTCTTCTGAAATTTTTCAAATGCTGAGTTGTTAGTGATTTTGTAAAGTAGAATAGCTTCATGTGTAGCTGTCAAAAACATGTACCTGTCCATCCTCACAATGACTTGCAGAAGTATGCATGGTTTTGGAATTCTTTGCCTGTCTTCACCAGGTTTCATGACATGCTACAGGTACCCAAAACATGTAAAATGGAAATAATTTTATCAGAACAAGTTGCRTTTGTTGTTCAGTGATCTGATTACATCATAGATTCTGCCTTCTTTCAGCATTTCTCCTATTACAATTCTGTAATGGTTCTTGCCGCAGAGGAGTTCATCTTTGCAACTAAAGCCACATTTTGCTTACTCTTTAAAGTTAACCTGCTATTGCTATTGGGCCTCCACTGTAAAGATGACTGAAAAGGCATCCAAAAACTGTAAAAGGAGTAGACTGAGGGGTGAATTTCTACATAGCTGTTTGTACGTAGAGAATGGTAAGGTGTCTTAATCCTGTTTTAAACATGTCAGAGAATATTGTTACCTAAATTGCTAGGAGGTAGAATATTGTATGGTAGTTCTAGTTTACAAGTGTAGGTTTTGTATTTTAAAGGAACTCTTTTTAGTTGAGGCATGTGAAGGGATGACATCTACACTTAAGTGTTACATACTTTAATATTATGCAAACACTTAAGTCTTTCATGTTTACATGAGTATATAATGTGATAAATAGGTTGGCTGTTACTGCAAAAAGTATTCAGGATTGAAAAATGACAAAAATTACTGCAGAAGTCTTCCCAAGTGCTAAAGCCAAGTGGCCTTCAAGCTTTTAAATACAGTTGAATAGATGGTAAACATGTCCATGATACAGCTGACACCAGTCATTCTGCCAATTTGTTCATTGCTTGCTTATTTTGCATTTCAAAAACGGTCAATATTGTTACCTTCTCCTGTTACCCATGATGCTTCAGAAGAAGGATAATTGCCAAAATACTACAGAGTGGTGGTGGGGAAAGAGTTGATAAACCAGTGGCAAATAAGGATTCCTCCACCTATGTACTTCCTGCTAGTCTTGAACTGGAGTTTAATTTTCTTTTATTAGATTTACGGATTTGTAACTAAGCAGCAAGCACTCTCATAGTGCAGAAAATAGTTTTTATATTTTCTCRTATTTGCAATGTAGACTTTCAAGGTACAACTGAGATTGTTGGGTAAGGGGCTAGCTAGAATGGATGGCATCTGCTTATTGGGCATAAACATGAGGGACTGTCGTGGTTTAACCCCAGTYGGCAGCTAATCACCACACAGCTGCTTGCTCACCCTCCCGCTTCCAGTAGGATGGGGGAGACAATCGGAAGAGCAAACGTAAGAAAATTCGTGGGTTGAGATAAGAACAGTTTAATACTTGAAATAAAATAATAAAAATAATAATAATAACAACAACAACAACAAATTGTAATGAAAAGTAAAGCAACGAGAGAGGGAGAGAGAGAGGAACAAAACCCAGGGAAAAAAAAACAAGCGATGCAACCACTCACCACCCACCGACCGATGCCCAGCCCAGCCCCAAGCAGCGATCGCTGCCCCCCAGCCAACTCCCCACCAGCTTATATACTGAGCATGACATCATACGGTATGGAATATCCCTTTGGCCAGTTTGGGTCAGCTGTCCTGGCTGTGCCCCGTCCCGGCTCTGCCCCGTCCCAGCTTCTTGTGCACCTGGCAGAGCATGGGAAGCTGAAAAGTCCTTGACCAGTGTAAGCACTGCTCAGCAACAACTGAAACATCAGTGTGTTAATCAGATTCTTCTCATACTAAATCCAAAACACAGCACTATACCAGCTACTAGGAAGAAAAATAACTCTATCCCAGCCAAAACCAGGACAGAAACCAAGGGAATAAGCTTTTTTGTTCCAAGTACCCATATAGTAAATGTTGGCACCTGTAGTAGGAGTCTAACTGTATCTGCTTCTAAATACAGTATCAATAGAAAAGTATAGATGAGCCCTGTACTGCGAGCAAGTTGGAGTAAATGTGAAAGTTTTTAAAAAACCCACAACAGAACCATCCCTCAAACACCACATGCCCCCCCCAATCACCAAAACTCAAACTATTTTTATTATTTAATTGAAGTTTAAATTTTCTTCCAAACCTTTTACATAAGGATAGTGAAGATGAAAATTTGTGATCCTTCCTGCCAGAATATAAATAAGCAAATCACATATGCAAAATGAATGATTTTCTTACTCTATATCAAGTGAAAGATGTTAGTTCTCAAAAAAGACTGGTGGAGACAAGAAAATTGTATGTGTGTGTATAAGTATATATGTATGTATACATACACATAGATGGGAGCTGCAAATTCTCAGCTGAGGAAGCAAAAGCAAAGAAGTAGCAAGGGAATGAAAAGTTAACATTTCATCTACTTACATGTAATTTAATACAAGTTCCTTATGACTTTTACCAAGAACAAATTCTTGATGAACTGTAAATTTGGGGCCCCTAAGTTTTATAAGCAGTAGTTGATGTAATTATGTGGAATTTAATTTTGTCTCATGCTTGCTAACTTCAAGAGGAAAAGAATAAGCATAGCGTCTTCAAAGATTTTTGTTCTACAGCATCTAATGAAGCTGAATACTATACTAATTGTCAAGAGACAAATTCTCTCACATCTCAAAACTTGTAAAGCTTTTTTTGATTAAGGCAAAAGCTCTAGATATTACCCCAAAAAATGAGTGACTAAAATACTGGAGTTATTTTTATATTTCTTTCCCTACTAATTCAGCAGAATGAACAAATGTAATTGCTACAGTCATGATAGTGAATGCGAAGTTGTCATTTTAGTATTTTAAAGACTAAAATAAATACTCAAAAACATTGTTACCTAATGAAACTGAACATGCTGCTTCCTATCTGATAATATCCATCTTCTTACAAAGAAATTATGTATTTTTTTTCCTAGTTATTAAATCATGTCTTAAAAGAGCTCACAGAAACAAAACAGGTTAGAGAGAACCTCTTGGAAGTTCATCTGAATGGCAAGTAATACAGCATTATTCAAATGTTATGTTGCTATATATTGTATGTACTGAACAAAAATTTTGGTTTCAGCAATTGTAATCTAGCCTCAATTATGGATACATTTGTCTGTGAGCTCCAAAATGCCTTTCTTTGCATCTCTCTCTATAAAGAGAACTTTTGTGCTTTTAATGACTTTTCAAAATGTTAAAAATCAGTTCAGTTGTGACCTAATTGTTTTAACTAACTTCTTATTACATACGGAAAATTACTGTCTAGTCTTAATTTATAAAAAGGCATAGCTTTGTAAGGCTGGAAATGGAGAGAAGCTTCTGGACAAGTTTCTAGTGGTTGTAGACATGGCCTCTTGGAGTGAAGGAGAATTGCCAATTCTTCATGAAAAATTATTTTCTTTCAGGGCTTCTGCAGACTAATGATAAAGTGGCCCTRAAGGAGATCACCAGACAGTTGCGCCTGGAAAATGTGGTTGAGGATAAAGTTTTTGTAAGTATCAACTTTGTTATACTCTTCGCTTATCTCACTCAAAAATCCTTGCCAGGAAAACTAGCTTTATAGGATGCAGCTTGTTGAGACTGAACGGGCTTTGAGAGTTTATTAGCAAAATTGCAGTGGGCTGGCTCAGTCTTCTCAAAGCTTTCTCTTTTAAAATATTTAATAATYGATGGCAGTAGTGAACTGTGGCAGCATTTACCTGTGAAGACCCTGGTTTACAAACACATCAAGCATGCCAACAAATACTTGTGTTCTACGCAAGTGCTGAACGTTACATTTTGCTAGTTGAACAATATTAATGCATCCTCATACTTTTTCAAAAAACATCAACTTTGACTTAGAGAAGGAGGAAGAATGGAAAGGCTCTCTTAACATTTACTTCAAGCCTCTAAGTGAAACAAACATTAAGCATTCCGAAGAGACTTTGTTCAGAGGGGTAGAGTATTTTGGAAACATCGGCTTTAACATTTCAAGACAAAGAGTAAGCAAGTTAACCAGCCAAAAAGCAGTATCTTTAGTATATTTGCAACCTTTTCTGATTCATAGGGAAATCTATCCAGGCTTCTTAGAGCCTTTCATTTTGCATAGCATTTCTAGTAAAATATTTGCTTCTATTGACCTTTTCTCAAAGGTAAGAAACTCATTTACATTAGCACTAAAGTCAGTAATAAAGAGAATAACTGAAGTGCTTCAGATTAAATTTCACTCATTTGAGTGCGAAAGAACTTGGGCTAGTGATCTGAGCTACGCTGGTTGTTGCCTGTTATTCAGTAAGTGTTCTTGAGAGGCCATCTCCTGGTATGACAGAAGGTCCTTCTGAGCGTCATCTCCTCCTTTGCTCCCAGGTAGGGCCTTTGAGATTGGCAGAGTTTACATAGTTGWGAGTCATGTGTAATACCGATCCAAGTGGCTAAAGCGGAATTATGAGAGGGGAGAAAGGTGAAATCTCAATAGATGAGGTTTATTTTCATCAGTTGCGTTTGGAAAGCTTCCAAAGAGGTAAGATGTTACTACTTTAGTTAAGAGAAACCAGAGAACCAGGTTAGAGGCAGCGTGGAATACAAGATGAAGTGTAGATTGTAGTTATTAGGCTTTATTATCTTTTGGAAATGCTTGTTTCTTAGGCTGTGCTTTGGTTTCTTACTTATCCCAAATGATTTTAGATACAGAGAATGGAAAACCCTTTCTGGTGGTGAGCTAAAATTTTCCCAAATACAGCTGCAGTAATAAAAGGAAATAGCAAGTATTTAATTTCAGCATGGCAGTTTGAATGAGTTGTCTTTTCAACAGAGAACTAGAACAACCTTTCAAGGTCTACAGTTCCACTACCAAAAATGCTGGAGGCAAAACTGGACTTAAATACGCTTAATTCCCCTATAATTTTCCCCATTAAGTTATTGTGGAGTAGTACTTTAAACTCATAGTCATCTAATCCCTTTGGTTGCACACGGGCATGGAAACATACTGATTTGTGAGAATGTCCTTACTTCTGTCCATAGAAACTTTTCCTTTCTTAGCTTCTGCAACTCGCATTCAGAGAGTAAATTGGCTTTTCTGCCTTCTTTGATAGGGCGTGTGGTCTTCAATTATAATTATTTCCCATCTCACAACTGGTGTGCTTCAGAGTGTGTAAATGTGTGTGTAACTGAAGCAGGATGGTCATAGCAATTCATTGTTTTCTGTTATGAATGTTTTATGTTTTCATCTATCTAATAAGGTTGCAAATTAAAAAACTGCATACTGATCGTTCTCAGGGGAACACGTTAGGTGGCAGTTTTTGCATATGGAAAATGAGTATGCAATAGCTATTTAAGGAAAGATAAAGCTACTTGTAAATTTAGCTTATTGTAGACATTCTTCTGATCACTAATTTTTGCCTGTATGAGGCAGTTAGTTTGGGGTTTTCAGACTGGAAGAGAAGTGGATCAATGTAGAGTTAACTAYCAGTTTTTGTGTCCTGAAGAGGTTATGATTATACAACATGAAGCAACATTGTAAATTTTCGAATATGCACTGGTTTTGAAAGCAGGGTTTTAGAAGGAAATGGGCTTCATTACATGCCTGAACTTGATGTAGTTACACAATTCTGAGAACGACATTGAAAATCTATTGTGAAACTTTTTTCTTCTCTGCTTAGGGCAGTTTCGCTGAAAATCTTACGTTCCTTCTTGAAGCTCTAAGGAAAGGTAAACACTAGTAGCTGCTGTTCTGAAACAATGCATGTGTGTGTTTGTCACTTGACTGAAAAGTTAGCATATACGTGTTTCTTCATCTACTTGTACAAGTGGTGTGAAGAAATCTAGCCCAAGAATGCGTCATGGGTACAAAATAATGTAAAAAGTAYGTAATACTAAACAAACATATACCTAACATAACTGAGGCTGTGAAGGCTTGCATGTGATGGTCAGCTATGCAGGACAGATTCTTTTATCCAGATTTAAGCTATTAAAAATAGTGTTTTTTTTAAAAACTTGCCATAGAAGTCTGTCTTCCCTTGCAACCAGAAATGATGCTTGGCAGAATACTACAAAACCTTACTGATTTTTCAGTGTATCTTTCTTTTTACTGTTGTAGCAGTACATATGTGAAAGGAGGGCTTAGTGAAAAGCTGAAAGAAAATACGTAAATTGTTAAAACCAGAAAATGTGAAAGCTGTAGAGATGGAAGTCTGATGATGATGTTACCATATACTAACTTTAAAAATTGCTATCTCAGGAGATCGAACAAGCAGTTGTCCAGTCTTGTTTATACTGGATGAATTTGACTTGTTTGTTCATCACAAGAATCAGACGCTGCTCTATAACCTCTTTGATATATCCCAGTCAGCACAGACTCCAGTAACAGTTATTGGACTTACATGTAGACAGGTAAGAAATTGCGCTTTCTCGTTCGAAGGTTTTAGCTGTTTTAAAGAGACTTTTGTCTTAGTTGGAATATTTTCTCATCTCCTCTCCTGGAACCTTACTTAATTTACTAAGAGACTTTTCTCAATTACCCATTTTTCTGACTTTTGAACGGGGGAGGGGGGGGTTTAAAAAAAAAAAAAAAAATGTGCTGAGAGCAAACTTGGATGACCAAAAAAATGCAAAGCCTTCAATTTTACTGCTAAAGGAGCAGGTTTCCATTTCTAAGGAGACACAAGACTGTTGTCCTATATTACCGCAGAAGAACCATATTTATCCATGTGGCTGTTTAATATTATACTGTCGTTCGCTCTTCGGAGAGGCTCCTGGGCATTTCAGTTTCTTGGTCAGCAGTTGGTAAGAACAGACTCGTATTAACCTACAGTGTTTGAATCATTGTTCCGAGGACAAAGAATTTTTTTTTTTTTTTAAGCAAACACTTCAGTAGGGCACTTTTGCTATAATATTAACATGTTCAAAATGGATTTACGATCCATGTTAAACTTGCTGTGATTTTTACAATGACATTGTAGGGAACTGTGGACAGATTATGTATATACTGTGAAACRATTACTTTCTAACACTATGGAAGCTGATACTTTATAAAAATTATACTGTTTTTCTCAATAAACTGGATTGGTGGTGAAGATAGCCGGGTTATGACAAGAAGAATAATAATTAAAATCTTTCATTGAAGCCTGAATCTGGGGTTGACTGGGTTTAGGTGATAATTAGCTGGCCAAATTTCTGGAAGTTAATAGAGTTAGTAGTTGATTTAGTAAATTACAATCTTTTCTTTTGCTTCATTACTGTCCTGAGTCTGGTATCCTCATCACCCATTATTTAGAACCCCGTATTGTTCTGCTTTTGCATGTAATTAAGGTAGAGTCTTCAGAGGCTGTATTTTTTTTTTTTTTTTAAATCACTGGTCCCTGTTGCATGTGGCTTCTAAATCGAAAGGGGTCTTTATATTTTGCAAATGTTGGCGCTCTGTTTATTCTTATCACTCTCTTTTTGGTGAGGAATTTCAGTATTCTTAAAGCCTTTTTTTAGTGCAAGTAAAAACACCAAAACCAACACACAACAAACCCTTAAAAAACAAAAAGGCCCACCCAAAATTCCTAGAAACTAGGAGTGTAATCATTCTGTCCCAGTATAAGCTAGGGGAATAGTACTGTGTTTCTCTAAACGGATGAATCCCACAGCTTGTTTCTGATGCCAGTCTATTGCTATGTTGTTYGGAGAAAAGTAAGCTTTTCACTGTTATCTTCAACCAACAACTTGATGGCAGACTTGCTTAGTTCTGTGTGACAATCTTAGAAGATTAATATTGGCTTTTAAGTTTTGTTTTTTTTTTAAGCTGAATTCTTTCAGTCTGACAAAAGGCATGTGAAATGACAGCTGCCAACCTATGTATCTACTAAATAGACAACTTGTCTAGAGCTGTGATAGGCTGAAACATCTTGACTGCCAACTTAAGTAACTGAAATATTTACATAATCTATGGAGAAATTTTGCTGGGTATCCTAGCAACTAATTATCCTGTATGATGTAGTGCATCACATGATTTGGGTAAATGGCTAGTTGTTAGGCATTTCAAGGCACATCAATTATAATAATTAGCTAAGGTCTTGTTAGAMCATTTTAAGCCTGAGAATTTAATAATTCTTTTTTTTTTTCAACACGATTTACTTTGGTGTTTTCTCTTGTAGTTTTTACTGTAGCAAAGAATGCACTAAATGCGTCTGCTTTTTTTAATTATTATTTTTACTTTTTTTAACAAGGATATCCTGGAGCTCTTGGAGAAGAGAGTAAAATCAAGGTTCTCTCACCGACAGATATATTTGATGAATTCCTTTGATTTTAAACAATACATTAGGATATTCAAGGAACAGCTTTCTCTTCCTGCTGGATTTCCTGATGAGTCTTTTGCACAAAAATGGAATAATAATGTTCAGGTATTTAAAGCTCTTTATACTTGGCTTTAGTAAAAATTCTAAAGTAAGACCAGTTTATAAGTGTAAAGGCTTTACCTAAGATTAGTATTTCCTTTCACTATTTGAGTTTGATATGGAATAAATCAAATTGTGATAGAGAATCTTTGCTTATTGAAGTCTGGAGATAAAATTATAAGTGTCACAAAAAAGACCAGGAAGTTAAGGTTAGGCATGAAGAATAGTATTGTCAAGTGTAAGCTGTGCTCTTTCTGAAAGTCAGCTAACTTATTTTTTCAGATGAGTATGAAGTTATTTGCTGAGATGACTAAAATATCACTTAAATGKTTTTTTTTAGCATCTCTCAGAGGATAAAACTGTGCAAGACATGCTGCAGAACCTTTTTCACCACACTAAAGATCTGCGCTCACTTCATTTGCTGTTGGTATGTATTTGGATATCTATATAATCTGTAAACAACACTTGTGTTTTTCAAGCCAGTTAGCTGAGCTTTTCTTGAAACCTCTTTTTATTGAGCGGGCTTTTGACAGTATTGGTTTCTTGCATGCTTTATCAGTCCATGCTTTATTAATGAATTTGAGTATTTCCAATTTCTGTAGCAGTTACATTGTGAGGGTATACAGTTTAATTAAAATGGTGGTGGGTTTTTGGTATTCAAAATAACTTTTGCCAGGTCTTTCCATTTAAAGCAAAACTGTAGGTGAAAAACTTTCAAAATATTCTTTCCTTTCTGAGATTCTTTTTGGTTGCTGGTGAATCCTGAAAACTGCTTGTACTAAAATCTACTTTTTCTACCTTTAAGTCTGTTGTTGCAGCCAAATATTCCTCCGTTCCTCCTCTTTCACTAAATCTGTCACTATACTAAACCTGCTTCTCTTCATCAATGTCTGTCTTCTTCAAAGATCAATAAATTTTGGTGCCATTTTTTTACTATGGTCTCTTACTGTATTCTTGCTTCATCTTATGCTCTCCACTTCATCCTCCTCCTGACACTGTTAGGGTTTGTCTGTGTTCCTGGCCACTCCTCACCTGTTTCCTGAGCTACTCTTGAATATCTCTGTGTAGGTATATGCACTTTCGACATAAAAGCACACGGTGCTGCATTTGGAATAACTGTCACTTAGAGCTAAAATATTTGTTGTTGTCATCCCTCTTTCCACTCCTCCTCCTTCCTAAACCGTTGCTCTTGCTATGATGCTCCTGAGCACAGATTACGTGCGTTTATGGACTAGTTGCTCCTGGATACCTCTTCAGTAAGAAGAGTTCCCATATACCTACAGTCTTGTTATTTACGCGGAGGAAATGCTTTTGTTTTCTTTTATCACTTCCAATTTCTTCTTATGCAGAGTATCAGATAAAATCACTTTATGAACTGTATGATTAGGCACCACTTTGTTTTCCAGAGCTGGTCTCATATATGGAGCAATTCAGGTAGCCCAGATGCTGTCCTGAATTTGTCTGTTACTGTGACGCTAGTCCAGGAAATGTGATCTTAATCTTTTAAATCTTGAGGTGCTGGAAGCTTGAGGCTACTAATCCCTGGAAATACTGGGACGGAAGTTAATTCTGATCTTCCGAATGACCACATTGTCTGGCATCAAGGGCCTGAGGAAGCTTTCAGAATTTTACTTGGTAGCTTCAATCTTTCCCAGTTATCTTAGGGGAGAGAAGGAAGGCCTCCTCACTGTGTGGAGAAAAATTAGACTGCTGCCTCCCTGTTCGCTCTGAGAGAAGACTTCTATATTCAGTAAGCAGGAGGTAATGCTGACAGTGAATTTCCTCCTATGACGACAAATGAGCCGAAGCTTAACGCCTGGTCAGGCTCTCTTGGAGGGTCTTGTTTTTTGTGTGTGTGGTTTTGGGTTTTTTTGTTTGTTTGTTTGTTTTTAATCTGCCTCCCTCACTCCTGTTTTTTAGTTAATACAAATGCAATAACATTCATTACAGAAGATAAGTAACACTGATTTAACCACCTTAAAATATCTATGTGCTTCTGTCAGTGTGAAAAGCCCACTAAACGTACCTGCTTGTCTTGTGTTGTGCAAGCATTCCGATTTTAACCTTCAGCTCTGTGGTGGGCTGTTCTTGGGCTCTTTAGTGCTTACAGCTTTTCCCAACACTGAGTTTATAGCCACTCTGAAAACTAGATCATAGACTTCCTGCTCTAGTTCTGAAACACACAGGCGTGATCAGAGTCCTCTTTTTGGTAGTCCTCTGCTGACTTGAGTTAGTTATAAGATTGCAGATTATTTCTAGTTTAGCGGCACTCAATTCTGTCTCTGTGGCTTGAACGAATGCCAGAAAAAGACCTGATGGCTATCGGAATAGCCTCCCTTTGAGCTCCAAGGTGTGTCAGAGCAGAGGCTGAAGTTCCTAATTGTTTTCTTCAGCATGTTCTGAATTTTTCCTTTAGAAAGGGGCTTTTTCACTCTGAAGTCATCTTGCTCTTGAAAGTATATACTACAGATTCTAGCACTTCTGTAATTCTTTTGTATTAGCTGAAGTGTGGATTAATTGCCCTGCAGGATGAATTTTTCTTTAATTTTGAAAATCTGTAGAAGTCTGCCATTTGAGCTGGTGAGAGAAGCTCTGGGATGGGCAGTGTGGTGGTGGTGAGAATTGGAGCTACTCTTGCTAATTACCTGCTGCTTGGTAGTAAAGACTTGTTTTCAATGACCAGCTATTTTTAAATTACATGTAGTGCTCCCCATCACTTTGCATTGTCAGATGAACACATGGTTTTTCAATGGAAACTTCATATCTGTTTCATGTTGCAACACCCTAAATGGTATTGTGCAAAACCTTGAAAAGCTTGGAAGAATTGAACAAGTTAAGTTTTTTAGCAAAGTAAAATAAGTAATTTTTTACATAAGTAGAACTAGATAGCTCATACCTGAGCTGGTAAAATCTAGTTTTGCTTTTGGTAAACGCTGTTTCTCTCAAGTGGGTGACTTCCTGCAATCAGCTGCTTGTCTGCCTCTGAACCTGGTAAGCCGGAGGATGCCCAGCGCTCAAGGCTCTCTTCAGTGTAGTTACCTGTTACTCACAAATTTCGCTAGCCCTGAAGCAGAGGGGGCAGCGACTTACAAGAGATACTGCTGTGTTTCCTCTATTCTTTCCCTTTTGCATGTCTGTTAGTGACCTGGGGCTGTAGTTTCTTCGCCCACCCCTTCTTCCCTATCCAAATTCCCTTTAGCCTTTATAGTATAAAACCTCATTCCGTACCTTTGGAAGCCTGAATGATTATGCAGCTTTTTGAGGCCGTTACGTTGACATCCATAAGGAGAGGAAGGACTGGAAAAGACTGGTGGTGGATAGCATTGGATGTTCTCAGTGAAAGACCTCAATTAAATGGATGAAATGAACAGTTTTTCATCACACAGGCCTGCAAAAGTAGGAGGTAGTCACTAAAAGCCATTTTTTCTGTTGATGAATATTAAACTGCAAAGTATCTACAAGGCAGGTAACTAAAGCCCTAAAGAGCAAGTGAAGGTCACTGCAGTGTGCCTACTGCTGTATAAAGGCTTGTGGATAATCAATAGCTTTGAAAGAGCGGTGTTGGAAGAGGTCAGTTAACTATGTATTTATTAACTTACATTTGTTCAAAACTCACTTCCTGTGACAGGTAGTTGAAGATTGTTAAAGATTCAAATTGCGACTACGTGAGACTGTTTAGCCAATGTTCTGAAGGGGCAACTCGTATTCTGTAAACTGAGAGGTGCCTTCAGACACTTTCTTAGCACTTTCAGTGACATGAGTGCGCTGTATCTCTGTGTACAAAGGTGCGTTTAAAATAGTTGTAAGTCATTCTTACGGCAATCACTGAAGTATGCTAATCCATTGAAATTAATATAAACAAGTTAATGAGCATTTATCTCCTCTAGTGAGGAGGCTTTAAAGTTTTAAGCCTGGAAAACCTTCCAGGCAAAATGTAGTTGTAGCTACCAGCTATTTACAAGCTTTTTGGTATGAGCCTACTGTGTGTAGGGTTTATTCGCTAATGTTTGCCGTAGGTGACTCCAGGGGAAGTGTGTTCTTCTGCGTTCCATCTCCAAGTAGAAAGTATGTCTGGTAACTAGTAATTAAATGAAAAATGTCTTCTGCTTTATTTTTAGATGCTCGCTGTAAGTAACGTTACTGTGCATCACCCACTTATCACTGCATCAGATCTTCATGAGGCAAGCAAGCAGTATAGAATGGACTCAAAAGCAAATATTGTACATGGTAAAGCTCAGCTGTTTCCCCCCAAACGTTTCTTAGGAGTATGGAATGTGTCAAGTCCTTCCCTGAAATTTCTCCCTGAAATTCTCATTTATCTCAAATACCCTGTTGGTATGAGCTGCGCAGGGAATACCTCTGCCCGTGGAGTCTGCTCTCTGCTAATTTGCATTCATATACGTGTGTGGATATAACAATGCCGAACAAACCAGAAATTGAGTTACAGAATAGTTGATATAAATCCTACTACGCGGGGAGCTTGGGCAGCGCACGCTGCGATGCAGGCTTACAGCTGTCGGTACCAGACCCCCCTTGTTTGGTACGGCAGCGCTAGGCAGGGGAAGCACTGGTAGCCTGGGCAAAGGCACCAGCCTGGGCAGCGTTTCTGTCCCATTTAAATGGTGGAGGGAGGGAAGATGCTGACCTCTTCCTGCCAGCGCTGGGAGCTGGAGGACACTAAAGACGCTTTGGCTGGGAGCTGGTGCAATAAACCCTCTGAGAATTGCAACAGTCTGTGCTTGGATATGTACAAAATGCGAGTGCGTACTTGAATTCCGTACTCTCAGAACTACAGCAGCATGTGCCTACCTGCGTTTAACTGAGCTTCTGTTAATGCTGTACTGACTCCTCTGGTGTGTTTCGGTGTGCTGCTGCTGCCTTTGCGTGGTCCGGGGGTTCTCCCTTTCTGAACCTCGGCAGATGGGATGTGCTGAGCACTATGCTTAAGTTTCCTCTGAAAAGCATTTTGGAACCTGCGCAGTGAAAATAAATAAACTCCTCCTGGTGATGATGCTAAGCCCAAATATAGTTACAGGAGGAATTGCTTCCGTGATCAGGAAAAGTTAACTTATCCCATTGCTTCTTTATGGCTTCCAGATTTTACAGGCTTTGATTTGGCTGGGCCCTGTGGTTCTCAAAGTCTCCTTAGTACTGGGGAGCCAATTCCCTGTATCACTTCTTTAGCTTTGAATAGCAAATAACCTCTTCAAACTCTCATTTCATGACATGCTGTACAGTAGCATGGAGATTGTCTTGGTGCTGCTAAAAATTCTTTGTCATGCTGTGCAATCTGCAATGATGGTTTTTCTTTATGCTTAAATTTCTTGCTTTTTGATAGAAGCGGCCCATTTCTTAACATTCTTGCTTCAAATATCTGGAAAACAAATGTTCTTATCTAGTCTCTCCAATTCTGGAATTTTTTTAACGTTTTGAAGATACATAACACAAATATGTGAGGCCTCCAGCATATACAAATAGAGGAATAAAAATAGTATGTGAACTGCTTGCGTTTCTGATATGCTTAAGAGAAATATTTAGAGCTCTTGTCTTTCCCTCTAGGTTTGTCTGTCCTGGAAATCTGCCTAATTATAGCTATGAAACACTTAAATGATGTTTATGAAGGAGAACCATTTAACTTCCAGATGGTTTACAACGGTGAGAGAAATGCATGAACTTTACATATGCTAAATCACTTACTTCACCCTAAGTAACTTTTTTTTCCTATTACTGATACAGAATTCCAGAAGTTCATACAGAGGAAGGCACATTGTATGTACAACTTTGAAAAGCCAGTTGTCATGAAGGTAAGCCTGAAATGTAATTTTTTTTTGATTGTAAAGTGTTTAGATGTTGGTTTTACCTTTTCTAGTGTACAGATTTGAGTGGTCACACGCAGCCCTAGAACCGAGACTGGGTGCTCCAGGGCGGTGAGCACCCCCGGCTCTCAGTGCAGGCACCCAGAGCGGTGGGCTTGGGCGGTGCCTGGCTGCCGGCGCTCGCCCCCCGCCTTCCCTGGGGTGGGAGCTCAAGGCTGTGCCGAGCTGGTAAACGGTTACACTTGGCAGGGTTTAGTACCAGGGCAAGGACTCTCTTTCAAGTGAGCTCAACTGATTTAGGACTGGGGTTCAGCAAGAACGACTGTATCAGAAACGGCTTCCGAAGGAGAGATTTGTGTACGTGGGCAGGCATCTTCAGCTTGCTCGTTCGCTTCTGTTGTTTAGAAGTGATGTCTCCAAAACTTAATCTTACCACATCAAAAACCTGTTTTACTTAATCCAAGTCCCAGTAGGTCTGACTGGTATAGGGAGTCAATTTGTAGCCTAATATGGCTGGTTTTGCCTCAACCAACTACAGTCTGAAGCGCAAATTGAAAAATAGTATTTTGGTTACAAACCTGATGCTCGTTGGCCTTCTGGGCTACTGGGCTGTCGCTCAATTAACGTAATTTTGCCAGGCTCTGTTCAGGGATCCGGTTGTCGGGCATAATCCTGCTGTAGCGTAGCAGTCAAACAGGGGTCGTGCAGACGCTAAGTTTTCAGTTAATGAACTTAACCCCGCGACCAGCAGTTCGGTAGTCAAAGCTGTCTTCCAGTCTTGCAACTTTTAAGCTGAGCAGCCTTGGTTTCTGATTCAACATTATTCAGTTACACTTAAACTGGAAATCACGTAATGCTGTCTATGCACTTGTAATAGACTGTTCACGTTTGTATCCCAGAATAACAACGTCATTCCCAGTCAGTTACACGGATTTCACCAGATTTCAAATACTATTTCTTTAAGAAGAAAAGCGAAGGTAAAATAGAGGTGGCATTTAATGTCTGTCTGTTGAGATCGCACATCACAGGCTTCTGTCAAAACAGCGTCTCTTAGGCCATTCAAAATGAGCAGTACAGCCCAGAACGACGTTATCTTCCATTTCCTAATTTTTTTTCTTTTGTTTTTAGGCATTTGAACACTTACTACAACTGGAATTGGTAAAACCAATAGAAAGGCCATCTGTACGTACTCAGAGAGAGTACCTCTTAATGAAACTGCTTTTGGACAATAATCAAATCATGGATGCTCTGCAAGCATATCCGAACTGCCCGACAGACGTTAAACAGTGGGCAGCGTCATCGCTCAGTTGGTTGTGAACTTTTTGGAACTTGCAATATCGCTTTCTACATTAAAACTTTGGGAGTTAACGGTAAACTCCAGAAGATGTAATGTTTACCCACAGTAGGGTGTTCAAATTAATAAATTTTTGGAAGAAGCTTGCTTTGCTGATCGACTTAGATTTTTTTTTTTTTTTTTTTTTTAAAGGAGAACTATCCTGCTGTTACCTTCTAATGGCCATAAATTTGATTAACGTAAATGCTCAGGCAGTTAAGCTCAGCTCAGTGCTAACGTTTCCACTTTGTAGAAATCTAAGCTCTTTGGAATGTCTCRATCTCAGATGAAGACTGCTGTAGATAGATACCGGCTCAGTGGCATGCTGCCACCGGCGGCTGTGGGTCTCGCACTGTAAGTTCTGAAGCACAGATCCATCTCTAATGCGGTTTAAAGCTCATACTTGGTATACTTTTTCTTCTCAAATTTGACTTGATATAGAAAATTTACTTAATTAAATGGGTTTTACAGCTGTTCTAGTGAAAGATATGTACAAAAGGTACATAACCTAGATGACCGTCCCAGATAGATACAGTATCAAAAGTACACTCCCTTCCAGCTAAGAGTTCTCTCTGGTTTAGTACCGCAGCGTTGAGGAAGTGCTGTGTGAGGGCTGGTTGCTGCTTTCTCTGAGGAGTTTGTGCCGGGGCTGTAGGTAGCGAGGGACAGGCTGAACTTCACCCCTCGTGTTAGGTTGCAGGAGGATGATGCAGCAGGGCTGATGGCTTTCCCTTTGCTGAACAGAGTAACTTCTCTCACTTTTACCTTAAAGCCTATATGATGTAATATGCATTTTTAGCAGCCCAGTGGCTCATCTGTCAGCAACCTGAAGAAATTTCAGTGATGTTTGTTCATGCTTGGGCTCCCTTCACTCTGCTTTCAGTCAGAAGCCCTTCTTTTTGGTCAAAGGGTTATTTTATTTATTTTGTTCTCTTTGCTGCTTCATTAAAGATACTGTCTACACACCTGCACATCTTGAAGAGCAGTGCTTTGAAAAGCAGCAAATAAGTAAAAGGATTGTGATAACTTTATGATGTAGTTCCTGTAAGTGATGACTTCGACAACCTACATGACACTATTAGATGGGAACACTATTGCAAACTATAAATAAAAAAGTTGCTGCAAGATTTTCTGCAGAAGAACTTATCCAGAAGGAAAATTATTTATTCAGCCAACAGAAATCTCATCATGTTTCAGCGTAGCTCACATAATTCAAGGTGGTCTTTTAAAAGGGGAAGGAAGGGGTTACCCACTGCTAGCCGAGCAGAGGGGGGGAAAGATGTGATCAGTACGTGATGTCTGTGTTTCATTTGCTACAGTTCTCTTTATGAGCGGTCGTGAGCACGGTGCCTGACTGCAGGAGCTGTGGACGGACAGCTGAAGGCACCTGCTGGCTCAGGAACACTGACATCRGGCTCTGCACACCAGCAGGGCCAGAGGCTGAGGGACTCCAGCTGTGCACTCCAAATCAAGGTGACAATCCCRTCCTGAAGCCCTGTCAGTCACTTGCCAATCTGTTCCAAAGCAGAAGGAATGATCAGGAATGCAGGGACCTGCCTAATGGTGCTGTATCGCACAGGAAGGATTGATTAAATCAGTTGGGGCAGCAGCTCCCCTCTCCCCCTGCCTTTGCTCATGCTCTTGGTCTAATTCTAATCATGTCATTAGATTTACTCAGTATAGGACATGGGTAGGGAGAGCGGAGACAGAGAGGATGCCTACTCCGGCACTGTGGGAAATCAATGCTTACCCTGCAGACTGTGGCACTGGAATATTGCACAGTTTAATGATCAGTGTTGTGTAAATGACAATTACCCAACCTTTCAGGCCACAGCCTGTTCTGAAGTTCAACTTCCACATTCAGAACTCCTTGCCCTAAGTAACGGTCTTCCAACCGCATATTTAATATATGCTGGAAATAAGGTAAATCTCTAGTTTTACAGAAGACTTACAGCGCTGGCTTCAGTACTGTATCACTTCTACAAAAACAAACAACTGCAGTAGCAATAATGCAGGCTGGAAAAAAACCCCCACTTTTGACAGAACAGCAGTTATATCATATCCACAGCTTTGTAAAGGTCTGGTTGATGAAATTTAACATTTTTAGAAGGGAGAGAGGGTGACCGACTTTTAATTCAAGGTAAAGGATGACAGCTCGGTAATCTCCCTCGAAGCAGAAGGCTGCACGTGGCACCCCTGCACCAACCCTACAGAATGGGGCTCTCCTTTCTTGTGCTGGCGTCTGTCGCAGAAGTGGTTGCTTTGCCCGTCCATGGAGAAGGAACGGCCGGCGAGCCCCGCGGCTCGGTCATGAGCTGGTCTCTGGAATATTGGTTGCAGTGTGTGGAGTTACCAAAACATCGCTCGAGCCCTTCTCTGCCCTCAGCTGAAGCGGTGTCCTCCCAGCAGCAGTCTTCATCACCCTGGTAGGGAGTCTGCCTCAGCGCTCACCTGCCGATTAAAGAGTACAGAACTGCAACGTGTCCCTTCCTGACAGGGAGAGTTTTCCATCAGAAATGGTGGAGGTGACACGGATTCTGCCTTTGCTTCCCTGCCAAATTTAAACTGCGAGGTCTTTCCATTCTTTTTTTTTTTTTTTTTCTTCTTCCACAAAACTTGCCACGCGGCTTGAGAATTACTGCACGTGTAGAAATCGTGACATGGCTCTTCTCCCCCAGTGTTACAGTTTGAAAAAAGGCATATGCAAGTCGTAGTAGTCACATTTTTTATTTTAACTTTTTTGGGGAATAGGGGAGAAAGAGTATACATTTTTATTTGTACAATATTTAACAATCACTTTTGAGGGCGGGGGGGGTTGGTTTGTTTCTAGTACTTGCAGAAAAACAGCAAGTACCTTCTGACAGTAGTACAACAACCTGTGCCCAAAACACTGACAAATACCAAAGAGTAAAGTTAAAATAATTGCTTACCAAAATCTTGAGAGGTAACGAATAGTATATGGACTGAAACGGCATTAAAAAAATAAAAGGAGAGGGGGGAAAACAAACAAAAAAAAAAAGTACTGCTGGTTGAGTATCTGAGGTAAATGATGTTCCATCAAGGATGCTACTTGAATCATTTTGCCCGTGAACGTGTATTGCAGCTTTCTGCATTTTGTACCAAGTGTTCCTAATAAAAGCAGATGTATTAAAAAAGGTTAAAAAAGAGAAGCTGGGAAAAGAGCAAACTGGTAACCCTATTTATTCTGTCAAATGCTAATGTGAACAGGAAATGTCTTATTACTGTCTGGTTACAATTTAGTTAGCACACCAAAAGTTGGTATTTGAAAACTACACCGACTTTTAAAAATCTCAAATAGAAGGTATAAAGTGGTGGATTTCAGTCCTCGCGGTGTAGTTTCAGAATACCACCACGAATGACAGCGCTAGTTCAACAACTCCAACAACTATGAGGCACGGTCTCTGCTCTGAAACGCTACGGTACGTGTAGTCGTAAGTACAAAGTCATGCAGGATGCGATACAGAAACTTCTTACCCTCTAACACAACGCAAAAAATAACGCCGGGCTTAAACTTCTGGCGAGCCACAGGACAGGGCGACCCTTTGGAGCTCATACCCACATGCCACATCGCTACAGGACGTAAAGGGACAATGGTCACCGCCTGCTAGTAAATAATGCCAAAATATTTCTGCTAGCATCAATCTTACTGAACCCTGCCCTCATTTACACTTGCAAAGTGCTGCTGGCTCAGGCACCTTCTCGGCTTGCGCATTAAATGCTCTATAACAAAAATACACGTCCAAATGCCCTGCGAGAACAGTTGTACCAGAACAGCTCTGGGGATATTACTGTTACCAATTAAAAAGCATTTCTACTAGGAACATCCTTTTCACAGTGACACTAAATTACGCTGTTAAAAGTCAGGAAACTCGGAGTAGTACAATATTTAAACAATGGGGGATATCCAAAGGCAGTCTGGAAATACAAAGATAAGTTATCTCAGTTCTCCTGCTGCCAGGCTTAGCGAGTGCCCTGCGCTGTTTGCAACGTGCAGTGTGTGAGCGACACCTGAGCCCCCACCACTTCGCAGCGAGAACCCGCGGTAGCTGAAGTTTAAGGGATAACACACAGATGATGCACGTTTTATACATGACCAATTTCTGCATCAGATCTTGAATAACAGATTACGAAACCATCTGTATTTACTCCATTTTTGCTAGTAAAGGGGTTAAAACTCATTGGGAGCACAGAGGTCTTCAGTGAAGTACGAATGGATTCTTATTTGTTCAGAACTCAGCAGCTACGTTCATGTCCTGCTGTGTGCGTAAAGTCACGTCCCTGGATTAAAAGTGGAAGCAAAATGAAAGCGTCAATCGAAGAAGTGGCCAGAAAACTAGATTTCTTTCTTTTTATAGCCCAGCTGAACACCACCGGGCTGCGCCCTGCAGTACCAACGACCCTTCAGAGCAGGGTTCTTCCGGCTACCTGGAACCTTCGGCTTACACCTGACGAACAGCAAGACAGACGGCACCGGCTGGTACATCAGACCTCTCTTCCCCTCCCTGCCAAGAGCATGCTGACCTAGGTCTTGTTTATCCGAAACGTCTCTTATTGTTCCCAGAGATTAAGTTCATGTACAGGTAAAACTGAGAGCATCTTGTGGCTGTACAGATCCATTTTCAAGGTAACATTCAGAGTGAGCTGCTAACTGCAACATTAAAAGCTTCTTTCGAAAGACATCGAATGCATGGCGTAAAAACAAAGAAAACGATGATGAAACACACAGTATACTACTAGCTGTTGCCGGTTCTGTACTCTAGAGGTTTATACAATTTACTTTACTTGGAAATTTGGGTAAAGCATCAAATAAATACAATGAAACAGTACTTCTGAGAAGCACTTTGGCACCTATCTACCAGTCACTTTGTAATTTGAATATAAGGCATGACTTCCTAAACTCAAAAAGAATGTTGGAGTTGTGAAAGCAATTTCAATGTTTTTCCTCATTTTTTGTGAGTCTGTGCTACGGACATTGGTATTCGTTACCTCTAAATAGTCATTGCATATTTTCAGTTGTAAGCGTAACTAAATCATCCCTGAAATTTGTAAGCATTTATAATCTGAAATCTGTGGCTAGAATTTTTCATATGATTCTAGGATAAACCTATGTCTCACAGACGTTAAGTAGTACTCTGATAAGATGGCACCAAGCTGTAAGTAGAGTGAAGTTGCAAATCTCGAAGCAGAGAGTAAGGAATTCRGGGTAACTGAGCTTCCTGAGGTGATCCTGAAACAGTGATACAGAACCCACTGCATACTGTTTAGTGAAACAGAACACACGCTAGGCAGACCTTTTCACAAACATAAATAGGAAAAAAGACTTTTTAAAAAAAAAAAGAACAAGAATTCAGAGCTTTCCAGTGTCATAGCTCACAGAAAATTAAAAAAAGTCATGCTTAAGTTTTCAAATATTCCTCAGACACAGCAAACCTAAATAGTATTCAGTTAAATAAATGTATGAGAGATTCTGGGAAATGGAGGTAAGAGAAAAGCTTTAAACTAAAGGAGGAAGGAAAATTTTGTTTCAATAAACAGCACTTTTTTTTTTTTATACACAACAAGCTAGTACAAGAAAAGGCTAAAAACACTGCTTTAGGAATGGCCATTTACTGTTGGCATGAAGCATAGCTTACCCTTTTTAAATAACACAGTGAATTTGAAATACATCATTTACAAAACATGGATCAATTTATTATTCAAATTTTGTTAGTGTTGTCAATCTCATAATTTAGCAGAGGTGGAACTGAGGTATACCTTGTTGAGGGAGGTTAAGTAATACTTGGAAGCCTCTTTGCTATATCCCACTTGATTACTTTTGTTTATGTACACTGAACAGCAGCACACTAAACATTCACAAGCTGTGTCATATTGGCATTACAATAGTCATTTTTATAAACAACAGCAAATGCAATAAAAACAAGTTACCCTTTTTTAAATCTGAAATGAAATGTTTGATTTAAAAAAAATAACAGTAGTTCATTTACGGAATTAGTCTCTTCTGACAGGTATTAAGAAATCTGATGTCAGTTTTTAAAACGCTTGATTAGCCAGTACAGGTCCATATTCTTCATTTAAGTTCCTTAACAGCATGTTATCGTTTCTCAGTCACATGTCCTTCAGGTGTAAGCAGGGAATGCAAAAAGTCTCATGGATCCATGTTTGGGAGGAGGACGGGGAAAATAAAGGAAAAACACCTCTTGATGATGTTCCAGAGAGACTTACCATTCTTTTCACACAGAAAACAGTAGTGACGTAAGCAGTCCCGTTAGCTGTAGCAGCTCCAGTGAAGAGTCCTGGCGGTCAGTTACGTGACCAGTGCAACTATCATAGACTGGATTCTTTGGGAGGAAAGTCAACATTTGTCACCATTGTGACCACAGTCACAATGTCCTCTGTTGTTATAATGTTAGTTAATTTTTGCATCTGAATAATCCGTTCTTCTACGCAACCCGCTGACAACCTGGCTTCCGCATCATGATCCCAGCATTCCTCTATCGTTTCACAAAGCATCGCCATTCCCTGCGAGCAAACAAAGCCAAGTAAAAAATAACGGTATAGAGAGTTAGCAGCAAGTTTTATGAAGGGGGGGGTCGCCTAGCTATTCTAACAGAAAATTGCATTTTAAGGTACACCTGCCAAATTTTAACCCTTCTGTCAAACAGGAAGCTATGCCATATTTGTTCTGAAACCCAGYGTGTCATATGGGGCCTTATGTCTTACTTACACTTTGCACTATTTAAACGATATACACAACAGTGAGCAAATCCTTTTCACCATACAATGTTGTAGCCTGCTGGTAAAGTCATCGTGGTATTTTAAAAGATCTCACACTAAAAGAGGTTAAGTTCTTCAGTGATCAAATGAAACTTCAATGAGAAATCAAACAGTACAAAAGGGGGTTTGTATCTGACAGCAGTTAACTTTTCTCCAAAGTAACACTGAGCTAATACAGCAATGTGCTAATTACAAGGAGCAGATGGTAACATACACTCTTTTTTTTCTTGCAGACAGACTGCGTCATCTATTGTTTCTAACAACCCATTTTTTTTGGGGGGTGGGGGGGAAACAAACCACAAACCAGTGCTAGGAATAAGCAGTGGCGTTACTGCAACTCTCTACCCATAAACCAGACCAGGAAAGCATGCAATTCCTCCCTAACTGATCCCAGAAATTTCTCATACGACACTGCTTACCCTATGTTATTACGTTCAGTTTGTAGCATTCCTGCAGTAAATCAAGACTATTATTTCTTAAATATATTTTCAACATGTGCATTCAAAAGTTACTCTGAAGAATCTGTCACCAAAAAAGTGAAAAAATCACTCCCTTTCAAATCACTCGAGAGAGAGTATTTTAAGAACATCTTAGCTCATTTAATTCTTACTGGAATTATTAAACTTAAATTCTTCCTAAAAGACAGTATTATGAACACAACACAGGATTAACAAAATTCAAAATTCAAATCATGACAGAACTTTGGACAACTTGGTTGCATAACTACTTACAGAATGTTTTTGCCAACACTCTCTTAAAACAGGTCTCTTCTTTTTATGAACTACAACTTCCTGCATGTCTTCAAGGGAGGGATGCTGGCCAATTTCTTCTTCAAATGGCAACATGTACTCATCTACTGGGCCTATAGATAAAAAAAGAAGTTAAACCACCAATTTTGCTTTAAAAAAAGGGGAAAAAAATAAGACTGGTATCTTAGAAACGCAGTCCGTACTCAGACTCTTACGGAGCGGTTTACTTTCTGCTGCCATTAAAAGCTCATCCTGTGACAGGTTAGCAGCAAGCAGTGACTAAGATTTTAATTAAGCAGCAGTGGCATTTTCAGGGGCTACAAGCCTTTGCTCTCCCGCACGTGGCAGCCAAGCGCAGCTCCCGGCCCAGCTCCCTTGCAACTGAAAGCTTCAAAACACCAGGGCAGAGGGAGGCTCTTGGATCCACAGCTTCTCCCCTGCCTCCTCCAACAAATCATAGCTTTGGTAAGATAAATCATCATCCTTCTTTCAAGTTTACTGGCTCTCTTGGTATCCCATTACCAAGCAGGCGCCTGACAGCCACTTGCAAATGTTTTCAATACCACATACACTGCAAAAAACAAGCTTGCAATAGCAACTGCTGCATCCCTCTGTGAATGTAATGCCTTTCCTCCTCCGATCCATATAGCCCAGGACTAAAGTACTTAGGTTGAAGGCTAAGCGTAGTATTTGTCCTTAACAGAATCAGAGGGACAAGCTTTGTATGCTGAACTGTAGATCACATAGCTATAGATTACATAATTATATGTTATTGTAATGTGTATTTTGTGCTCTCAGATCAGAAGTCTGAAAAAAGGAGGAAGGGGAAGATAGAAGAAATGAATGGCATGGTACAGATGAGGCTGATGAGACTTAGCGAAACGGACCAGGTACCTTCTGAAAAAAAAACCAACCACATATTTGCAGAACGAAAAACAGCAGCCATGACTGTAGAGCTACACAAAGCTGTGATTCAGGAAGGCTGCTTTCCTTCGCTGATGTCTCCTTTACCTTCTGGAATAACCACCACACCGGCCAGAGAGACCTACGACACACTTCTAGTAAGATTTTGGTACGTATGTTTTACAGTACACCGAGGCATGAAAAAATCAATACAGAATGTGGGACTGCCTCAGAGACTTGTGCAAGATTGTGTTGATCCTGTTAGTAAACAGTTTAAAATTTTAAAAGAGTAAAATCTCCCCAGTGGCTTCTACTCCACGAGGAATGTTTGAAGCAGGAAAGCACTGCTTGGAGCAGAAGACCACTGTGTGGCCACGCACTGATCTGCTGAGATCGTCAATTCATCTTGGCTTTTTCTATGGATATCCGTCAGCTGCAGCGGGCTCTCACAGGAGAGCTTTGTGACAAACGGCATCACAAGCCCAAGTGAAAACGTCATACTTACTTAGTTGAATTTAGCTGCTTTAAAGACTGTACTGAAAATGCAACTTTCTCCCAAACATTTTTGAGCCTTGTCTTTTGTCTTGTTCTTGATTAATCCTGACTTACTCTGGACACCCAAAAAAGATCTCTATTTACAAAATTTAAGAATAGTATTCACACTTGAAACAGGGTATCTGATATCTTTTCTTGATAGCTTAAAAATTGGATCCAATGGTTTGCTTTGAGGAAAACAACTGTAATGGACCCATAGCTAACAAAGTGTCAGCTGCAGATTTCTCAGACGTTGCTGTATTTTCAATCTCTCAGCTACCAACAATTAATTAGAAATTCCTCAGAAGTTCTGACATCTGTATGAGCTGAGCTAATGTCACACTAGTGACAAGAAAGAGAAAGAGAGGGTAGGGAAGCACTGAACCTACATGGCACACTCTCACTCTGGTACCTGTGGCTAAACCAGAAAGAGAGAGACTCTTCTACATCTCATCGCAGACAACTGACTCCCTGATGCATTGAAGAGCAGTTCACCATGATTCAGGAAGGGCCAAGGTGGTATCCTGCATGCGCTTATAAGCAGCTAGAAAATTATTAACTGCATCAACGTTCTTTGTAATAAAATATATGTTGACCTATGAAAATTCTTTATGTGTTTTAGCCTTGTATTCCCTTACTACATTGGGAACAGATCTCTGACATTAATAAGCCTCTACGCACATCTTCCACAGGCAGCACTAAAAAGCCGGTCATTGTCCAGATGCTAAGGTGTACAGCAGGAGACATCCATTTCTCAGCGGGTGCTGGTGGGATATCTTTGTTACCAAGGTTAATCGAATCTGAGCTTTTGTTTATGAAAAAAAGCAATACCTTTAAGATAAATTGATTGGCACTGAAACTGCCAGGCTGAATTCAGAAGAAATCAAACACATTAGGTTAGGAGTTCCACAGTAACCCTCCCTCTTCCTTACCATGACCAGGAGAAGAAATGCAACAGGTATCCGTGTATCGAAAAACTTTTACCTGGGATGCCAAATACTGAAGAGACTAAATTATAACGTGACTACATGATGTCGGTGTTTCATTCATTTCCCCACAAGACTACCACCCATATTAAATTTTATTACATACATCTAGTCTACCTTCCAATTTCTTGCTTTAAATACACCTCCCACAAATTACATTAAATATTTCCATAGATCAAGTATGTTGCTTACCATCTGAGGCAGTACAGCGTGATGCCAATTCCCAGAGGACTAATCCCATGGCATACATATCTATTCTCAAAAACGCATCCCTTTGGAAGTTTATAGCACCTTCTAGTACCTCAGGAGCCATATACCTTCGTGTACCAACCTTGAAAGACAGGAAAGCATGAAAATTTGTACACTAAAAATCAAGATGACCACAATTACCACTCTAGCTGGTGCCGATTATAGTAATACTGTAGACCGGTACTATTTTTTGTCAAAGATTAAAAATAGCCACGGTTATCCTTGCTTAGGACTGAGTCTTGGAAGTTTCTTGTATTCTTACATCCAATAGTAGGTAAGAGGAATTAGAAACAATCATATAGACCGGGCCCTATAAAGGATACTTACAAAGCAGGAAAAGCTGAATATATTTTTTAAACAACACATTTGCATAACAATTCAACATATTTGTCACTGCCATTCCTTATTTTCTTCCAGATTACAGGAAGGCCGCTATTCTTATTTTTTCATGTCAGAAGAATTATTACAGTTTCACGTAAGGATGTGAAACTTGCTTATGTTTCTTCCCATGACGGGAGCAGTAATGAAAATACCAAAGGAAACCTAGCTACCCAAAGTACAATTTATACTGAGAAAGTTATATGAAATCACTTACACAAAACTGGCCATTAAATGAAAACTTTGGGATACCCCTTCTTTTTGACCACAGTCAATTATGAAATTATGTCATCTGAATAAATTAGAACTTATACGATGTCTGAACAAGATCTACTCCACTACTTAAACCTTCATGGTAATAGTTATGTTTCTCTTAAGCAGTGTTACTGAGGTTTTATAATCTTATTGTAAGGATTTTATTTTTGTCGCTCACCCATAAACTGTGAAGTTCTGCCTAAAATTAAATATATTTAGTTTTCCAGAAACTGTAACGCTCTAAGCTCAAGCTTGTTATTTTAAAAGTGCATGGTACTAAAACAGTTCCCTGTTGTACAACAAGTGCTTGATTAGTACTGTTGTCATTTCAGGAAAGCGACTGTTGCTAGGTCAGAAAGTTAGAAACTGGCTGCCAGTATCAGAACAGTATCTCAGAACAATTAATAAAATATAGCAAGACCACTCTTTCTTGTCCAAATCCTCTAGTCAGAATGAAAGTAAGGGGAGAAAGAGGCCATGTAATGAGATGGGGGGGGAAGGCTGTGATCTGTAATTATCTGAAGAACTGTTTAATTTTTAGCCTGTGAGAAGAAAGCACAAATTGCCATCTTCATTAAAGGTCACGGAAAATAGGGTTGATGATACAGTATCCTGTGCATGAAGAATGCCTAAACTGTCGATTTCCATTCACATGCAGTTAACAGTTGTATCATTTATGTAAATAAATTGGTATTTACCTGTCCATGCGTATCCCCTGCAGACTTTCCAGCCTCAAACTTTAAAGCTAGACCGAAATCAGCAATACAAGCTGTAAGATTATTTTTCAGCAGCACATTCTTGCTTTTGATGTCCCTTTCAAGTTAAGGAAAAAAAATCAGAAATCTAGAACATGAAATACCATATAAAGTTCTAAGGAAAAAGTAATATAATAAAACAGAGAACAGTATAATATGAAAGGCAAGAAAATTATAAAGAAACAGTCCATTTAAAAAACAAAAGAATAATAATAAAACCTAGGAGTACACTTGCACACCTCTATTCTTATGGAAATACATGAGACCGCAATTGGAACTATCATTTTATGCTTAGTTTTAAAATACATACAGATTTATAAGCATGTACGATACGGAAATAGAATAAAAATGTAGTTACTGCATACTTTAATTACAACTACATTTTGTTTGTTTAAATAATAAGAAACAAAACACTTTGAAAAATGAATCTTGATTGTTTCTAACAAGGAGATACTTGACTTCCTGCAGAAACAAAAGATAATGGACTCGATCCAGGGATTCCCATCTGTCCTGTGTGTACCTTACCATCAGCCAGGCAGTTTTGCTCATTAAATTCCAAATTCTGCAGAATCTGTATTTCTCTTACTCTATATGCCTATCTTTTATTTTGGTTACCACTATCATTTCAGCTCCCTGCTATTAATAGCTTTCTATACCTAACTGATTTAAAAAAAACAGCAATTACACTCAACAATAGGCATAACACCACTTACAGTAAATGTTTCTGTCTGAAGGCATTCAGTATTACTTAAAAAGTTATATACGTAAGTGTTTAAGTTGTTTCAAATAGCTATAATGCCAATTATTTCATATACTGCAGAGGGTACTTAAATAATTAACTGTATAAAAAAAGAATTTATGACATTAACCACAATCACCACACCAAGTTCTATAAATCATCAGCTAGATTTTTGCTTAGGCTGAGCAGATTTTTCTTATGAGGCTCTTCATAATTCTGGAAGGAAGATATCACAGAGTATTTATTTGAATACGTCCTATCTATCCACGTTTCATATCCTTTAGCTCAAAGTTAAATATTAATAATCACCTGAAAATATTTTACATATACTATACCTATGTGAGATGGCAGGTTTATGTCCATCTTTTAGCCCTGGTATATCCTCGTGAAGATAAGCCAAGCCTCTAGCCATAGTTTGAGCGATGTGACATAGCTCATTCCAAGAAACCACGTTAGCCTTAAGAAAGTCTGTTAATGAACCCTGCAGAGCAAAAAAAGAAAAACAATTACAAGATCAGTTTCACTCTCAACTACTCAACGAAAACTTCTAGATGGCCTCCGTCATTAAAGAACATGATATGCCCATCTGCCTGTCTTCTGATAGACCATATAATTATACGCGTACATACACAATCAGCTGCTAGTTTAAACAACGAAAAATTAACTTTTGCATCATCTCTAGTCCACGAATAGAATCAAGATGCATCTACACCTCAACAAGCAAACAGCGCAATGAACTCAAGTTCAGTGGCACACTTGCCAATGAACTGCGCTTAACTGGCAGCGTCAGAAATGGGAGCTAGACTTAAGATATTTAACTTCTTTATAAAGGCAACCCTGCTTTTACAAGGGTGATTTACAATCTTCCAGGCACAGGAAATTACAGGTTAGATTCATCTTCAAGAATCCTGCTGAACTGTGTATGTCCGTTCTCCAAGACCTTTAATTGATAGTCTAAGTCTGTCTTTTACAGACCAGCCACAGTAAACTCCAGTTTCACAATATAGTTTCACAGTGAAATACATACTCTGAATAAAGAGATTAAGTAAAAATCTAGTCAACATAAAGCAGTTCTCTTCAAACTCACTTCTACAGCCCACTCTATACACACATATTCATGGATTTGCCTATTAACCAGTTTGTGAGGTGTCACTGTGTCACATGTTGCTGTGTGAAAAGCCAACACAAAAGGGAAAAATGAACAAAGCTCTGTCAAAGTGTAGAGGCTACACTTTAAAAATAAAATTAAAAATTCATATTTTCCATCAGAGTCATCTCAGATGCCATCTTTCCAACAGTAACAAGATTTTTAAAACTCTTAGACAAAAAAACCAAAAACATGGCAATAACCTTCCAGAAAGGCAAATATGGTTTGATACTATCTACTTGATCATGAAGATCTGTCAAAACTTTTAACTAGTTTGATAGTTTTAGTCTTCTAAATGATTAAAGCAGAGGCATAAGTGGGACAAAAATGCCAGAATGAAGAATGTAATATTCAATACTAGAAATACGATCTGTGACCTAGCCTTAATGCATTAGCACATCCATATTATACAGATTTATATTTTCTCAAATCTGCTACAGGTAACATCTTCCTAATGCCTCTTTGCCTGTGCCAGTGCTAAATTTAAGTTTGGGGCCTTTTTTTGCTCTTTGTACTTACATCTGTGACAGTTACATGCATCAAAAAAAAAAAAAAAAATCGAAGTGGACAAAATAAAACAGTGAACATATTCCTAATTACATATATTTATGTTTCTTATTGTGGTTATCACAATAGAATTGATACATATTACTTCATTCTTATGGACACAAATCAGCTAACACAAGTAAAACAAAAACAAAACACCACAATCTTTGCAAGATGGAGCTTATTTAGTTTAGGCAGATTTAGATGGGGGATATTCAAACACACATTCTAGAAAGCAAAAAAAGTAGAATAAATTTGTTTGTTTTCTAAAACAACTCCTCTGTTAAGTAAAGACTGATGACAACTTTCTCAGCTGTCTGAAAATAAATTTAAATGAATTCATATCCAATGAAAAGAGACATGCTAAGAATAAGCAAAAACTACTTTAAATTTTATTTCTTAACTGTCTAAAGTTCACATTTGTGACAGATATCTAAGGCTGTTCTTCCTCTACCATAATCATAAGAAAAAGAAACTACATTGAGAACTAAACATACCTTTTCATGAAATGCTGTAATTAACCAGAGATCAACATCAATGCTAGTGCCTCGTTTCTCTGCACCAATGAACTGCAAAATATTGTCATGCTTCATTCCAGGTAAACTGTAAATTTCATATTCATTCTGCCATGACTGTTTGTCCTTTAAACAAAAGAACACATCAAACCAAGTTAATACCATAATAATGAGAATAAGAGGTACTTTCCCTGACAGAAGTTTCTTCCTATAATTTAATGTGCATTTGTAAATGATCTGTCAAACTGACTAAAACCTTTTTTTTTTTTTTTGGCAAGACAGGCTTTACTACCTAAAGGCAAGACAGCATAGTGTATGCTATTAACATTACAAGGCTGATTATCTAAAAATTACAAATGTTTAGACTAATAACAATATTTGTGCTACAAACTACTGACCTAACATATACAAAAATATGAAAAACTGTCTTTCTTCACATCTATTACATATTCACATATAGTGCAAAATTGTCTGAAAAAACTTAAATTTGTTGTAAAGAGACATCAACTGTTGAAAACAACATCAACTATCACAGATATGAATCATGGAAACACAAAGCTGTAGATTAAGATTGGAGTCTACATACTGCAAATCATTACAATTGCTTTAGTCTTAAGAGCATCGTCCAGTTTTTATATTTTATTAATCTCCAAGAACCCCATAAAGAATTAGAAATAGGTTTTCCTTCATTAAAAACAATGAACAAAGCCTCAGATTTAATTTATGTTGTGCTGATGGCTGAAACCAGCATAAATACATGCCATTTCTCCTAGAAGAATAAGAACCTGCAGATGTATTTATTCAGCAAGTCAACACTTGGTTAATCATCAGAAAACACAAGTACGTTTCACCTCAAGAAGCACTGGGTGTTTTTAATTAATGTAAAATCTATCCTAATATCATTGTCTATGATCACTTTGTATTCTTTAACTAGACTGGGTCTGAAAATTGTGAATACAATCTATTCTAAAACATGCCTTTCAGAGGGTACTTGCTGGGAAGTAAATATTATTTCACTTGAGGCATATTTAATTGGAACAATCACCTTATGGGTTTGCATTTCAGGACATTCCTTCCAAGTACAATTTAATTTGAAAAATATTAACAAATCCTTCTCAACTGATTGAGAGATGTGTGAGAGCTGCTTAAAACTGTTCATGACAAATATGTACTTTTATGACTAGAAACATATATAAATTTCACAGAGTTTATGTTTCAATAATATATGTTTGCTGCATTAAAATACTTTAATTCAATAAAACTCTACCTGCACATTTTTCAGCGCACGACACTTCCTGCATTTTAAGAATTTCTTTGAACTATCTAGATTTACAGTATATATTGAAAATTCTCTAAAATAAAAGCCTCTTACTGTGACTAGAAAAGCTGGTTTAACATGATATTACAAGCAACACAGGACACTAACTTCTGCTTACCTGAATAGGGAATATTTTGACCGCAACGTACTCATTTAGTAGTTGAGCTTTCCACACACAACCAAATCTTCCCCTAGCTTTGATCTCTAGTAACTGCAATGGCTTCAAACCCATCAACGGTGAAGGTGGTGGTGGTCCAGGATCCTGAAATCAGGTTAAAACCATTAATTAATTTTGCTATTATATGTGCTATCTATGATGACAGCACTAGAAATAAAGGCTTGTAAACTGAAAGAGACTTGGTATCATATACCCAACCCCCTTGCAACAAATTCCCCCAAACAAACCAGAAACAAAAACAGCAACCCTTCTCCACAGGAAAGAAAAATGAGATTGTAAAACATGCTCAGAATTAATGTGCAAGCAACAGCACAACAGTTACAGTATAAATCTGTCTAACCAGGTGTAAAAGCACAGCAGAAATTAAGGAATAAAGATAATCAAGCTTTACTTGTTACTTTTTTTTTTTTTTTTAAAAGAGATAGAATTAAAATGAGCACCTTCAATACATTTAAGGTTTTTTGTTTGTTTGTTTGACATACATGTGACCTGTTTAATCCTTTAGTTCAACATCCTAGTGACTTGACTTTACACAGCCACAAAGTCCATCTCCACATGACTAACGCTGCATCCCCTCAGCCATCAGTCGGGAAGCAGAAGATGTCTACATTAGCAATTTGGTTGGGGGCAGCAGTGCAGAGCCGCAGTGAATCCCCTCGCTGTCTGCAGATACCAGGTACCGGTTCAGTTCTCACAAGCCATTGAGCTGATACCAGCACAGCTCTACTTCAAAAACTCCACTGCTTACTGGGGATATAAGGTTGCAAACCAGTACGTAGGCAGGCCATGCCACTACAAGGTCTTCCAGTACATAACTAACATTTTTTCATTCAGAAACCATTGAACCACATGCATAGGGCAGACGTTTGGCAAGGGAAACCAAACATCGCCATCTCCACAGTCAGCCTTCCAAGCCACACGAATGGCAGCGTGAGGAACCACAGCACCGATGCTTCAATGTACCGATCCACTTCTATTGCTCCCAACTTTTGCTAATGTAGATAGTCAATATGTTACTGAAATGTGAGCGCTTGGCTGTACCCCAGAAACAGAACTGGAATTAAATGTAAGAGACTATCTTGTCATATCTTACAGAGTTTACACTTTACTGATGGGCTAGCCCAACAATTCCTTTTCAAATATGACAGCACAAGCTGGGAAGTACAATTGCAATTGAGATAGAGCTTCCATACAGCTATCCATATAACCACCGATCTTACTACAGATTTGAACAATTTCCCTTTCTGGGAAAGAAAATGTGACAGCTTATTGAATAGCTTGTATTTATACATCTCTTACATATTCTGTATCATACACATCATCTGAACATAACAAGTAGATTTTCAACTGTATTGCCAAAGATGTGCTTCTTCAAAGACAGCCTATTGACAAAGGGCTGTCCTTTTCTCTCCAATCTACCATGTTAGATTAGCTTGTACCTATGTAAACTTCTTCCCTACCATGCACAAATGCATCAGACCCATTTACACATGCCTCTGCATCAAAGAATATTATCCTACACACAGAACCAGAGAAACACTACCTCTTCTGACTGATCCCTGTTTTCTGCAGGAAAATAAGTTAAGTTCTTGTGTGTAGTGGTCACTAAGCAGAATTACCAACACTGTCACCGTGAGAAACAGCTCCACCTTCCTTCCACACCCCCCCCAAATTAGTTTAAACCATGACTTGTTCCGCAGTCCAAATTACTTCAGAGAGCTGCAAATGTCAATGCCAGCGGTGATAGCGCGGGGGCAGAGTGCTAGACCACAGATGGGAAGAGGGTGAACGGCTGCTTTTAGTGGCAGTGCAGGTCTATGGAGACCACAGAATTGTACAAGTCTCAATATTGCATGTGAAAGAAACAAATGTACAAATGAAAGTTAGGTATCGCTTTAAATTGTATCCACACTGCAGAATACAACAAAAAAAGCCCTGAAGTCTACTGTTCAAAAAACCTCCAAAACATACACTTGGCTTCTCTATTTTTTCCCAAAGAGTCACAGCTGTAATGATGTTTTAAAGAGAAAGAATGAAAAACACTAGAGTAGTTGCTTCTACGAAACAAATGAGAGTACTCAATAGTTAAGTTTTTGAGCACTTCAGTTCGCAACATAAAAGTCTTGTGCATGTTAAAGACATTTTCTGAACAACTGTGGTTTTAAGTATACTTTACTATTGTGAGAATGGAGACAAGTGCTTCTGTATCCAACACCAGTTTTGAGTAGTTTAAGTGCAGGAATAAATAACCATTCTCTTGTTTCTTATTAAGCAACAAATACATCCTTCAAAAAGAATAAGTTTCATAGAGAGACAGATTTACAGCAATTTAAAGAAACTGTAACCTAATTCCACAAATCAATAACTGTAAAAGAAAATATAATGTTTGAAATTCAAATTAGAGACACATTACAATACTATCCTCAAAAAAGTATGAAATCCTTTCGCAAATATGACAGCGACAGATGCTTAAAGTTGTTACATCAAAATTGCTGGGTTTAAACTGGACAAACAACAATACAGAAAATGAAGTTTAAAATTTAAGTTTTCCCTCCCATGCTGCCTTTCATTCAATGCCAAAGCCCTTTATATGAATATTTCAGGCACCAGGGAAATCACTGTCCTCAATTTGTAGTAGTTACAGTTACAAGTGAAACTAGAAACAAGATGCCCAAATTTACTCACAAAAGCCTACTTTAATTTGTAAAAAAAAAAAACCTGCAATTTTTATGAATCCTGAGCACTGTGCAGCATCTGGGGATTTAACATCAGGCAATCAGACAACTTTTTAAACTCTTGAACCTAGTGACTTGCCTAAATTAAGAGAGCAATTTGTGGGAAGTAACCCCAAATCTCACTTTGCTTTAATGGCTAGAACAACTCCCTTTCCTTTCCATACCCTCCACCCAAAAAATCTGTTGGTATTTTGAAGCACACTATGTGATTTTTTTTCTCGACCATCAAGCAAATGACCACTTAATACTTCTCTAATTAATTAGAGAAGTATTAATAATTAATAATTAATACAAGATTTGATGAAAAAAATTACAGCATCTATCACCTGAGAGAAGGCAATAACTCCTCAGTAAAAAGTGGCCAGTGAAAATGGGTGCTTCCTACTTTCACATTAGACCACGATACTTTTCATACACCTGAATTTTGTATTTCCTAGAAAATCCTGGCATTTCAAAATATTTTCCCACTACCTTATATAGCAACCTCCTGTGGTTCCCTGCACATTTCCCTTTTGTGTTGAAACATTTTTATGAAGACAAAACTTCCGGCGTTCTTTTGAAGAAGCAACACGCACCCACACACACAAATCAAAACAAATCTGATTTAAAATGGAAAGTATAATTGCCTTCTGTTAACATAACTAAAAAGAATATTTTTCCAGGTTTTTTCTGATTTTTTTCTAAACAATTTTGTTAAAAATCAACAGGCATTTACTCTAAAACTACAGGTACTATTTTTATACAGAAACATTCCTTGACAATATTTTCAACTTGCTCTACTTCTAAGCAAAAATGTTTAACGTGCCACAGGCATAATTATTTTTGTATGGCTTTTTAAAATCATCTCTGTGGCGCCAAGGATGATGATTATAATGTGAGTAAAGATATAAAGTGGATATATTAGTCTAACAGCTTGCCACAGCTGTCAAAAAATAAGGGCCCAGTTTCCCGCTCCCGAGCTTTCCCTGTCCCTTCCCTTGGACTGATTCTGGTACTTGTTTGACCACACAGCAAATCAAGGCAATACGCTATATTGCCAGAAAGCTTCTATTTATTTATTTATTTTAAAAATCAGGTTAGTTTTCTGATAGTTTAGCAAATTGAATCAGTTTGCAACAAGGTCTATGTTAACACAAAAAGCACGGCAAGGCAGAGGGACGCAGGGCTCTCTTTTGGGAGCAACGAGCCACTGGCCCATGTAACTTCATCCCAAGTATTCCACCTTCTCAAAGACACGCTCTGTCCTAACCCCGGGACAGTTAGCAAAGGCAGCAGGAATGCTCCTGCTGCACAATGATCTACTGCCAGATAAAAAGCAGAAGCAGCTACATCAGCAAAAAGTACTTGAACTGACTGGGTCATACGATGCATAATACTCAGACAACTAAGCTTTACTCTTCCTATAGCTCAAAGCCATTGATCATTAAAATCATAAGGTCGGGTCATATGGTAATCTCAAAATCATGGACATCTAGTTATGTTGTACACTGTGAGGTTTTCAAATCTCAAACAGGGCTTTTTGGTTCTCATTTTTATAGCTGGGAGTTGCAGTCAGCTGTCAGGTAGTGCATACTGGTCATATCAGAAAAAGAACAAAGGGAAAAATATTCATTAAAGAATGGTAACTTCCAGAAATAGGTTTCCGTAAGTGTCTCCAAGAATGGTTCTCACGATCAGAGAGAAGCTTAACAGACATGAAACTACAAATCCATTAAAAATACGACCAACTGAACAGATTGTTTAAAGACCTGCCCCAACGCAGTTCGTCAGCCCTTGAGTTTATCTCCAGTCACGTCTCTCATACGGCAACTGAATCAGGTGATTCATCATGTACAACAAAGGGAATAAAAAGACCAGTTATCCAAACGGGGTTGTACGTAGACACATTTCTCTCTCCTGACTCCAAAATATAAACAAGTTCTCAAACTTCCAGAGCACATTCAAGTTTTCTTTGTTAAATGGTGCAATATTTCCCCTTGGTTACATTTATTCTACAGCTTGTATTGTGAATATGGTTGACAAGTTCTCATTGAAAAGAGTCTGATGACTATCTTGGTTGTTTCCTCCCTTTCTAGTTTGGGACTGGTTCATTTTCAAACAGATGATCTGTAAAGTTAAGGTCCAAATACAGTAAAAGGAGTCAGAATTCTTAAATTCTGTAATTATTCTAAAATTGACTCTATGATTTGTATCAAACTACATTTCTTCTAAATGGCAACAATTTTTCTCTTCCCCCCCCCCCCCCCCCCCAATCCTCTATTTTATCGTACACTGCAAACATATTCCCCAAAGTAATATAAACAAAGTAGTTACTTGTAGGCAGGATACTTCAGCTTCTTTCCTAACTGAAATTATGTCATTTGAAGCAATACAGTAATACAAATAGAAGCAACTCTGATAACTCTTTACAGATGCAAGATATTCAGGAAAATATTTAAATGGCACCACTCTATTTTCTTCTAAATTACATTTACAAGACATTGCAGCTATTAATTAGAGACCTATAGAGACTATGGAGATTGAGCATTCATATTACAACCCAAATCTTGACTTTTTCAATATTCAATTTAAAAGTCTAGCAATAATGACCAAGTTTCTGAATTAACAGTTTTCAGTTACTTGTAGTTTCACATGAAGTATCAGTAATTTAATACAAGTAAAAATAATTTCTGGCCACTGAAAAAGTCAGAGACTTAATAGTGAAAGAATATTTTTCTTCAGGTAATCTATTTCTCCAAGCTCCTGAATCACACAAAAACCGATCACATCACCCAGAATCACAACATGAAGACCACACACCTCAAACAGTTATAGGCAGCTCACAGGTGGGAGATGACAACAGATACCCAAAGACAGGACAGAAGTGGGCAGGACATGCCATTTACTTCCAGGGCAACCCACGACAGCGAGACTCGCAGTCCCTGTCGGCTGGACTGCTCCCACAGCCAGAGACTGAGGTTACCAGCACATGCTGTACCAGCAGAGCCCTTACCACTGCTCACACCATGCGGCACTATGGTGGAAGTGACACAAAGGAGCTAGTCTGTAGATGAAGAACCACAAACTGACTACGCCTGGTGTATTTCATTATCAATCCCTCCAGACATTTAGCTCGATAGCCTGAGAAATTATAGTAAATTTTAAGAAAGCTATGAACAGCAGACTAAATCTGGATTTTTAAATCACGCATGCTTACAAATTTCTTGTCCAAAATACTGAAGAAGTGTAATTCATACCAAAACTTCTTACATGTCCACAGAAAGATCCATAACCATGAACAAACATCAATGCATCTTACCTCAATCATTATATGAAAGGCGTGCTTGTAGAGAGGGGAAAAAACACAGGCAAAAGAAATTACTATTTATACCAAGAATGGGATGAAAAAACAGCTTATAAGAAAAGAGACAAAATCAATTGTTTGAGAATTAACAACAAAAATATTCATGGGGATAGCAATACTTTCTTGTACTAACAACAGGTCATTTAAAAAAAAAAAAAAAATCCATCATTGATATGTTAGCAAAGAAAAATGGGCAAAAAAAGATTATTATACAGACCATCACCTGAATTGAGCTTATTATTAAAACCAGAATTGTCCATTATAGGTGTATAAACAGTCATGTTATACAAAACAGTATATAAACACATGCAGAAAATTAAACACACATACAAACACAAGTTATGCAAACTTATTTCTTGTTATGCTCACAGCTGTACAGCAGAGGGCAGCGTTGTATTTTTTAAAATTCACTGTAATTAGTAGCTAGCTGTGGAAAATGAAAACTTTTTAATGTCTAAGTTATAGCTAAACCTTATAAATAAATAGGTCATCATATATCAGGTCTATATTACTAAATTTAATCAATAAATCTGGCATGCTAGAAGTGTAACTAGAACAACTGAACTTGAAATCACTATATCCAGCACATATAAAGGGAGATTACAATATTAAAGATTCTTTCAAACAGGTCACAGGAGTTTACAGACTGTGGAATGAAATCCATTATAAAAACCCAAGTCCCAGAGCACTGTTACTGAAACTTAAAACACATTTTAATGACACATGCTTGTTTGTGCTACTTTTATCTCTTTTTTAATTGAACAATCTCATTGCCACTCAAGCAGAGAAGCGCTGAGACACCTTCGTTCCTCCTCTTGTACTTTTGCCTCAGCCATTTTCTTCGTCCTTTATAATTTGATCAGATAGCTGTTGCAAGAGCATGAAATCCAAACACTTGAAGTATTCAGCTGCCACGTAACAGCAATCATCCTTTTCTTCACCCTTTGTCTTTACATTCTTAGGATGCTACAGAGTGCAGGGCCAACAAGAGGCTTTTCTCTGCGCTTGAAAACTGTCTAGCATACACTTAGCATTATCTAAATAATTAATAATAGAAGTGCTGAAGTATTTCTTGAAGGCTAGATTAGTTGGGAGTCAGATTTATAAATGCTGTAGTAGAACTTGCTGCCACTGACAGAGCACTAAAGAACACTGGAGCCCAACACGATCACTACTCCTCCTCTCACCGTTGGTCAGCAGACCACCGGAGATGAGGATAACACCCACCCCAAGAGTCTGAAGCAGATTCTTGCGGGACTTCTACAGCCTGCAAATATTTTGGGGCACCTCATAAGGGAAAAAAAGGTCCCCACAAAAAAACCCACCACCTTAAACAGGTTTTCAGAGTAGTAGATCATCTTCATCTTCACCTTCAACTCTCTATGAGCTGGTGGCTCCAGTAGAATGACAGCTATTCCACATACACTTAGAAAAACTACAAGTAAGATTCTGCAGCACAAACTCCACAAACCATGAGCACAGTTACGGAAGGAGTTCCTCCTCCAAGCCCCCCATATTCCTTTGCCAGAAACAGCAGCCAAGCAAAATAAAAGTATTACTGAATCTGTGAATCTGATAGGGAACAGCTACTGAACAGAGTAATAGAAATATCTCTGTGTACTCATATTTCTACTAACTCAAGTAGTCAAAGAACAGACAATAACTGTTAAAAAAAAAAAATCAAAAAGCATTGCTCATATGAAATAGTTATTCAACAAACGTCTTTCCTGTTGCTGTAAAAAATTTATTAGTCATTTTTTCAGGCCTATTTGTTATTAAAATTCTCCGGCTCCCGAGAATTATGTAAACTCTTCAGAAATAAGGAAAAAGATACACGAATCCAACCTTTTTGCTCTTACCATAATGAGAAACTGCAAACATGAAACTCTGAGAAATCAGTCCTCTCCCATGCCTCTCACTACTCTCTTAAGCTTCCCCAAAACACTAATAAATTAGACAAGCATGAACATTTTCAAAGAGAGCTTTATGCACATCACAGACCTTCTGATTTTAAAATCACTGTCCTTCCCTTCAGACTACAGACCACCACCTCAGACTTTTCATTAGAAATGCAAGTAGCACCAGTTTAAGCAGTATCAGGCTATTACAGAAATGCAAATATGTGCTTTCTTATTTCAGGAACTAATACAACTCATAAATAAAAACTGTGAGCAATTACACCCCTCCCAAAATAGCTATCATCTACACAAATGTATATAAACACACTAACTTCCTATTTATAGTGCCTGAAAACTACTTCTAAAGGTTTTATCAGGGATTAGGGAAATGATTGTGATATTTGTAACCAATTAGACCACAAAAACAAGCAGTGTGGTCTTTTCCAAAATTTGGGCTACCCACAACCGTATTCTGAACTTCAAACATGTCACAAAGTCTTTATAAACATGGTGTTCAAAATAAATGCAAGTTATTGTATTACAAATTAATTGCGCTGATTCCTTCATTTGTTCCTAACTAGTACCCTAAATATGACATCTGCGTATTCACCCACAGTCCCTCTATCTCTTCAGAGAATGTGAGGTAAAATGAATTATTTTTGTATACCTTGTGAAATGTATAATTCTTATTCATTTAGTGATATAAAAGATTACCGGAAAGACATCAATCTAAAACATTCAGGAGAGCATATCTGAGGATATGCAGCAAACTGGACTTTATTATGGAAAATTATTAAAAAGCTCCTGGAGGCAGAGTACCCGATTGCAGACTTCACCGAGATCAGTATTTCAGCCTTCCTATGATTGTTCCAAAGCACTGTCTAAGACTATAATCTAAATGTGGTCTTGATAATGTAGACTATTTTGAATATTACTGTTTACAACAAATGAACAACAGAGAGAAATTCTTCAAGGTAAATTAAATATAGTGCTGTAAAAGCCTTCAGTGTCTTGTCAGTTGTTAAATGCGTATATGCCAAGTCAACATTTAGGAGAATAAGACAAGTACTGCCTACATCCAGCCTTATCAGACAGATATGCATCTTCTTGCACCAGCCTCTCAGACCCACTATGTACAGTCCTACTCCTAAAACTAAACCAACTTTTTAATAAGCCAGGAATAAGGTATAGTATTGAAAGCATTTACAAGACAATGCTCTGCTTGAATCAATGCAAAATAACTTGAAGTTCACTATAGAAATAAATTTGAATTTTTTTTTTTTTTTTAATTTTCACTGTACTTTAATCATAAAGTTCCCTTTAGGCTGCCATTCAGGATAAGATACCGTAAGTCTGGATTTGTATTTTCTTATCTCTTGAAGATTTAAAAAACATACGCTTGCATTTATGATTTATTTAAACAGAGACAGCTCATTCTGAAAGCAAATTCAGAATTCAGGAAAGTACTTTTAAAAAAAATTTTTTTCAAAGCTATCAAGATTTAGAACCAAAGTTTTGGACGTCTGGTTCTATACTGTGCATTGAAAAAGCATGCATCACTTTATGTACTTGGTTTTCATTATTTGTCATACAAATTCTTCCCTCTGTTAAAGATTTTAAGGAACTACTTGTATTGTAATAGCCCATGAATTCTAAAAAAAAAAATACAGTTACAAGCTATTTACCTACTACACATTAAGGACTCCTTATCTATAATAACTTTCCTACTACATTCTYACAGTATCCCTGTATTTGTGGTTTGTTTTTTTTTTTTTTCCCTTTAAACAACCATATCGTGGTTGTGCCTCACAGTGCCACAAAAGGATAGTACCAGATCTTTCTCCTGTGTCATTCCAGCTATTGATTGGAATCAATTATAGAAGACATTCTTATTAGTCCTGAAGATATGAAATGCAGTATTAGAGAATGTGAAATCACGCACACATCTAGCAGTCCAAATCTTGAGATCATTCAGCTATTCCTTATTAACACCAACATTGACACTCATGATATGTTAATCATTCATTAACCACTGATACGTACCCAACCTTAACTCCTTCCTAGCTAGCCACAAGCTCTAACTCAGTCTTTACCTCTTTTTTTTTTTTTTTTTTTNTTTTTTCTTTTTAAATTCTTCCTCTTTCTGAGCTCCAGCTTTTCCTTGTTGATCAATCTCTTTTCCCATTTCATATAAGCACCTGGCTTCCTCTCCATATATTTTTCAAGTAGCTATTGATCTTCCTAGGTTTGGAATAAAGTCTTGTAAAAACACCTCTCCCTTTCTTATTCTTAATTTTTCAAGTGTTATAATGTTTCTATTAAAATATCTGTAACAACAAGAAGGAAAAAAAAGCGGCTGGAAGACAAAAATGAAAAAACCTGAACACTTGACTTAATTTCTTCATTCTGCTTCAGCAGCCAACTGTAATTTTCCTAGTGTGGCAAAGGGATAAAGATTATCCCACAAATTGTAAGTGCACCAGGTAGATTATTTCACGTGCTAAAAGTTAATTCAGAGAATAAAAACAACAAATGAAAATCTTTTCCAATGCCAACCATAAGAATTTTCCCATTACTAACTACTTTTTGAAAACAAACCATTCAAGTTACACACACACACTCACCAAACTCCTTGGCACAGGTCTGGCGGCCTAGACCAGATGTCTGAGGTCAAAAACTGCAGCAAAGAGCGGTGCTTGTTTTGTTATATGTTCTTTTCCTATTAGTTTCCAACACAGAATTTGTTTTTCCGCTGCTACACATGCAGTTGGACCTGCAGTCAGTAGTTCAAAATATGTCTTGCATCTGCCACTGCTAGAGATTTTTCTCCTTTGCATCATTATTCACCTCACATTATGTGATACTGTTTTCAATTCTAATTTCTTACAGCTGAAACTGAAATATCAAAACCATGACATAGCTACAAAGATCTATTCATACTTCGGTGTCTTCAGGAAAAGATACACTGAAGAAAGACTATCATGGTATGGTAATGAAGGGAGCCATACCAAAATTGCCATCAACCAAAATCACAGAGTATTTTTTTTATGCTCAAAAAACTTTTGAGACCAGAGGGATAAGATCAATATCTCTTTATATTTGATACATGTGCTTCAATTAGTCTTAATCCTAGGTTCACATAGCAGATGACTTTGAAGACAAGGGATGTTCTCCATATATATATAGGACCCGTGAGGTTCATCCATATGGGGGAAAAAAAAAAAAAAAAAAACCCAACCAAAAATGAAGCACATAGTAGATTATTGTGCTCAACATAGGGAATACTGGGTAAAAAGCTTAAAGGAAGTGATATATAGGAGGTTAAAAGCAGAAGACGTAAGTGTATTTTTCAACTATGTAATCCTCCTCTCTGAGAAGAGAAAGAAATGGTAATTCCTAGCAACTAAGCCTGCTTTTATGGACGCTCTAATAGACGGGATCTGTCCATTCCGAGTTTTTAAATTTCTGGTAACACACCAAACAGGCCTAGATCAGGGCTTTCTTGTGCTTCGTGATTAAAAACATGAAGCATCTTTGACCCAAGTGATTTCAAACGTTTCAGAAGAAAGCACAAAAATAGGTTACGAAGACATTATGTGAATCTGTAAAGCTTTTTTCCCAACCCTCTCAACATATGACTCTTATTTTAAAAACAACGCAAAACAAAAAAAGGAACTCTGTGATCCAATAAGATATTCATAACTTGGGCACTCAACAAAAAGTACAAGAGGTTAATCTCTCTTTGCACAATATGGATGTAAAATGTTGGGAGCCACAGCCCTGTGAACTGATAAAAAMCAAAAGTGTTACTTGTGTCAGTTATGCTATAAAATAGGTTATGGTCCTATCTATCAGATGACAGAGTGGTAACACCACAGTTGTAATAAGCATTGACTGACAACTCTGGCCCAAGCTCAAGAGATATAAAAAATAAATGAGCATAACATATCAACTCCTTGCCATCCGCATTCATACTTCTACCAGGAATATTAGTAGGACAGTGTGGGGAAATCTAAACTACACCTAATTTGAGAGTGAAAGCCTTTGTCCGCAAAGACAGTAGTGTTTCATTTTCAGTGTACCTGGTGCTTATGAGTGAAAATTAACTGGGTGAGAGTAACTCTTTCTACATAAAAATACACAGATTCAAATATTTAAAATACTGATCCATTTTTTGGTAAATTTGATCAGACATACGAGTATGTTTGCTGCATGATTAAATCAAATATAAATAAGAAAATGAAATAGTTTTACATATACACATATGTATTTAGCAAACTTACATTTGTTAATAACTCATTTAAGGAGTGACAGATTTTATAAAATTTGACAGTCAGCTTTAACTAGATAGCACCCCACACAATAAAGTGAGGCATACAGTTAACAGCACAAACAACAGACAAAGAAGTACGTAAGCCAAGACTAATGGCAGCGGCACCTCGGAGCACACAGCTCTGCTGCGGCTGTCCCGGACACAAGCCTCGGGACCCACTGAGCACTTCTGACTCGGATACTGGCAAGGAGCGTCTCAGCAGTTACCTACTCTAGTAACCCCCTTGAGCTCTCTACCCAAATACCTGAAAGAAAGCAAGAATGAAACATGTAAGGAGCAAACAAAAATATCTACTGCTTTCCAATCTTAAACCAAACATACAAACTAATTCTACTACATGGAATTTTAAAATAATTACCTGTACATTCAAAGAGAATATAAAGTTAAGTTCATCCACATAGACATGAACTAAGCTCAGTTTGTGTAAGAGCTGCCTGTCTGATAAGTGCACGTACCGTGAAACAATTTTACTTTCAAAAGAAAATGAAGTTGTTTGCATTTGCTCAGATGTTTGTCCTTTATATTTCACTACAGGTTCAAAAATTTCTTCTAGCATATTTCTTCCTTTTTTTGAAATAGTCCAAATAATTTCTTTCCCTTTTGCCCTCTGATTTTTTATTTACTTATCCCTTCCTCTCCTAATTCTTCCAAAATTTCTCATTCTTCGGTGTTTCCTCATTTTTATCTTTTGCTTATTCCTCATCTATCCTTTAACTCCTACTGAAAGAAAGGCTAGTACCAGGGCGTACTGCACCTAAGTACTCCCAGCGCCTTCTGGGAATAAACCGAGTAAAATGAGATAACCTTTATTTGTATCTCATAGAGAAATCCCTGTTTTCTAGTGAGTATCTGCTATACATCTATCTATCCCTTCTACCATTTGCTACAGAAAGATGTAGAAAAGAATCCATTCGTCTACAAACTCTGCTCATGCCCTCATTATTAAATATAATATTAACATTTAATATTTTAATTGCATAAATATTTAAATGTTTGTTTCGTGGTTATAAAATTACTAATACTTTTCCCTCTCTTCCTGCTTCCTCTGCCTCCTGTTCAAATCAGCTTTAATCAAATTTGAAGTGGGAAATACTGCTCTGCTGCATATGGGAGAATATTTATACATTCTATTTCCATAATAATTTCATTTAGTTTTTCAGGCAGAAGTAGCTTTTCCTGACTTTCCACATCAAACCTTAATGCCTATTCACCACAAGATAAGAAAATGTTATTACACCATAACTAGCTCAAGCACCAACATATACTTATCCCAACAGATACAATCTGAGCATTAACAAAACAGGTTATTACCCTATTTATTAAAAATTTATGACGTGTCCACTCCTGTACCAAACACAAACCATGCAAGAAAAGAAGTGCAATAAAAAGAAGGAAGGATATAAAAATTCAAGTTCTTGATATCTTGCACATATTTAACATTTGATTGCTTTTCTATCACTGTATCCATTACTTATTTAATTTCTTTAAGTCTAGAAGGGAAATTACATGCTGAAATTATTCACACAACTAGCAGTTATGAATTTGATCTTACAGTGAGGACTACTAGGTTGATGTGAAGTCCCAAATACGTAAAAATTGAGATGGATGAAATAATTATGCTAACAGATTGCATGAAGTTTGAGGATCTGCAATACTTTCTGCAAGGACAGGAAACACTTTTTTCCTCTAAGTTATGTTCTTTTCATTTGGCAAGAACATATGCCCACTGTCTCCCCCCAAATTTTTCTTATCTATTACTACGAAACTGACACCAAACCCATTTTATTTATCAACCACAGGCAATACTGCTTCCTGGAACACCCTGAAGTCAAGCAGTAACACTGAAAATATCACAGAAGCTGGCAGTACAGAGCAAATACATATAAATCCTTTTAAAATGCAATCCTACCAAAAATAACAAGTGTTTTGATTTTATTTAATCATAAATAGCATCATCGTATCATCATTGTACGAGAGGCAATGTGTTCTGAGTGGTCACTGCACTGACTTAGGAAGCTTTAGTTCAATTCCTACTGCAAAACCCTAGTGTTGTGGGACCCTGGGCAAGTCGTTTCTCTCTCCATTTCCACTACCACATTTTGTTCATCTTTCCTACTTCGGTCTGAAGAGTTTGCTGTCTTAACTCTTTTCATAAAGGCCTTCTAATCTCAATTGAATCTCTAGACATAACTGAAGGAAGAGGAATTCTAGTATTAATACTAATTACACCTACAGAATCAGCTGGAGCCTGACAACAGCAGGAACTATGCACATGCAGCCAAAAAAGGTTTGCTTTGATGCAACACAGCCAGTTTACATTTCAAATTTGGAGACCACAATCTCATATTTTCTAAGCAAAACACAAACACTGCTAAAACTGAAACATCTTAAGACAAAACACAAAATACATAAACAAGTAAGAGGAAAAAGATGACAGGAATCATAGTAAGGCCAAGAGCTGAGCTAAGCCCCGGAACTATGCTTCAACTGGAGATTTTCTTTACGTTCCCTGTAACTGATACCTGTATCCCAGTTCCATGCTTTTTTAAAAATAGCTAAGCTTCTACTAGTTTCTATTTTCTATTCACTGCAAATTGCCATTATGAATTAGCGTCTCTCCTTCATTTTTGTTTTAAGCTAAGCATTGCATAAAGCTCAACCACAAGTACCTGAGCGCAGCTGTACACAACTTTCAGACAAGTAGTCCTTTTAACTACGTGGGAGTACAAACTTCCCACAGCACTCCAGCAATACTGTGTCTTTGCCATCTGAAGTTTTGTGTTTAGTTTTTCTCCTCCAAAACACACAGATGTGTTAAGAACATTAAGTAGCTGCTCACACATTAATCAAATACCAATTAATTAAAGGAGATAAGGCTATTTAAGTAAAGCTTCATTTTGTCCTTTTGCAGCTAGCAAGCAATAGCACCTCTAAACCAGGAAAGTAATAGAAGACTTCAGCCATGTGACAGATGCACACCCCTTTCTCTCCTCTCCAGAAAATGGTTTTACCATTCAACAAACCAAAATCATAATGCAGCGACTTACTTGGGTTGGAACGAGTACTGGAGGATAYGCTAGCTTGTGATGTCTGTACATCCAAAATGAAAAGAGCACAATCACTGCAATTCCCATTATAGGCACCAATGAATAAAGCAAGGTATTGAACAGAGGCGGCTTAGGTGTAACAGGATTGGAAGTTGCTGTGGAAAAAAAAAAAAAGGACACAGCTTCTAAGAAACAAAAATCATCCAGTGCTTGAAATGTCTAGCATCCTGATTTTCTAAGAATTCTTGCCGTCAGCACAACAGGCTAACAATACTTGATTAAATAGCATACTCTAATATAAACAGACACATATTTTAAAAGGCAGCATTTTGGAAAGCAAAGAAATAACTTAGATCCCCAGATTTACACATCAGCACGTCTAATTTTTTTGTGCTTCTAAGCCCCGCCTATCTACAGCGTGTAAGAGGTGTTTGTATTTTAAGAAGATTGCAAGAATGCCATCACCTAGTGAATGAAAAAAGAATCAATACAGAGGTTTAGTCTTTGGCATGTATACAATAAGATGTCATTAGTAAGTAGAACAGGCCAGAAATAATCTGCCAACATTTCTATGCGCTGTTGATTTGCTGAAAGAAAAAGCTCTCTAGCTGAAGACACTTCCATAGGACCTCCAGAAAGGCTCCAGAGAAGCCCTGCTTCTGAGGCAGCTGGTACAGGGGCAGCCACAGACCCCTGGGGCAAAAGAAGTTTCATGAGAGTGAAGAAGAATGTCAATTATTGCCTTAGCAGTATCACTGACAAAAGTGACAAGAATATCTCTTGGTTTAACAAAGCCTATTTTCATCTCATAGAAAATGTTATTTAATTTCATAAACAACTTCCTCTGGCTATTTGGTACGCAAGACATTTGCTGTTTTCAGTTCAGTTATTAACATTATTCAGTTTTCCAACAAAGATTAGATTCTTGCCTGAAGAAGATATGCAAGAATAATCCAACAATCTTTTAGTTATTGTTTTTCAAAACAATTATTTGTTAAGACTGGCTATCTTCTTTGCAACCTGGGAGGAAATTCTTTCCCCCTTTTAAAAAGGTTACTGTGTCAATTTACAGAGAAACTCAAAGGTTCAATTAGTTTAAAGAAATAGTGAGAGCATTGTTTCAAGAAGAGGCGCATTCATAGGCTGGTACATGCATATAAGGATGATATGGCTTTTAGCCCAATGATTTATAGACACTTACAGAAGCTTAACCACACAATTAAGGTAAGGTTTGACAGTAACTTCTGTATCTTAAAACAGCCAATTATTTCAGATTATCCTTCCTTCTCACCCTTAGAAAAGAGCTGAAGTACCTTTTATCAACTTAAACTACCCCTAGTATAGACACCTTTCAAAACTGAAGAAATGAACTGGCAATTTTCTAGGCTCTTTATGCGAATGCACACAGCGCTCTATCATCTGGGAATCAGAAACCTCTGGCAGGAAAAACTGACCACAACATTTTGAAAATCTCCTTATCTCCTGAACATGCACAATATTAAATATTTCTGAACTCTGCTAAGCAGTTCCTTCATAAATGTGTTAAGACTAACTTACGTTGCGTGACCTCCATTTCTGGAAAATAGAAAAAGCGTTCATTACACATGTTGCCTTCACAACAACAGAAAAACACTTCAGGGCTGTCCTTCTTCTCTATGCAATCATTCCTATAAAAGATAATAATAAAAAAAACCTTAAGTTGGGTTTTTTTTTGTTCAAGAGAAAACATATGCTCATATTTAAAATTTAAAGTGAACTTCATTAAATCATCCAGGATAACATACTACCCAAATAAGAGTTAAATCTGAAGAAAAAAATTAAAATTTTGTTCATTATTTTATATTGCAATGAAATACCATTAATATTAAAACTGAAACAGCACATTTTTGCTATTTTTGAGACAAAGTTAAAGAAAACCACCAACAGGATACATTTCAAAAGCTGACAAAAATACTGAAGAACAGTTCACGATCTAGATTTAAACAGGACAAACAAATGATCAGATGGCTAGCGTTTAACCATAAATTCACAGTACAGGGTTGCATGGGTTGGAGATAAGCGGGAAGGAGAATTTTTAAATTTGATTTTATTTTTAGAAAAAAAGATAAAATTTCTGCAATTTCCCCTGCCTACATTATGCTCATGGACATGAGCTTATTTCACCCAATGAATTAACTGCAGGAAAGGAATTCTATTAACAAATAAGCTGAAACTATTCAAGTCAGGAAAGAAAAATAGGAGTCATGCAGGAGACAACTTGACAGCAGAAAGAGAAGAATTTGAGAATCCTGCAGAAATAGTTGAGGATTTTAAATACAGCTTAAGATTGTCAAAAGAGTTTTGGGTTCATCTTCAAAAATCAGGTTATTTTATAGAACCAGCTATTACAATTACACTATACTGTAACTTCCTCAAAACATTTATTCTTTGGTGTTCTTAATCTGTCGTTGTTTTAAGTTCATCATACTGTAACTCCCTGCTCAGTAAACCACTCTTCACTCCCAGAGATAAGATTTTGTTTAATGGATATTTTAGACAAACACAGCAGCATGCATTCTTATGACAAGTTACACTTAATGAGGTCTTAGAGCCAGACAAACTTTTATTCAGTTTTCAACTATTTCCTTAACATCTTTCCTGCATTTTATTTCTTCTTCCAATTTCTTTTCTTTGCTCAAGGGAGAATTTAATACTTTTTTTTTTTAGACTGTTCAAGGATACATGTGTAACTAGAGGGATAACAATGCTACAGAACCCAATTCTATTTCCAAATAGAACAATTCTATCTCCATCCTAAAAGTTTAACATTTAGCAGAAATAAACTTAGTTGAGAAATTGTAAATACTCCCACTTCTTCTGCAAAGCTACAACTAAGAACAGGTTTAAAAAAAAAAACAAAAAANAAAAAAAAAAAAAAACAAACACCCAACCAAAAACACCCCAAAAAACCAAAAACCAAACCCACAAAAACCCCAAAGTACTTTCCCATCCTGAGTGACTTACAGTTACTAGATACTAGTAGCAACAAATAAGATTTCTTTAAAATCGTCCTTCACCTTCTAGCATAGCCAAATTTCAACCGTGCTGTGCAAGCAAGCTTGCAGATAGTTTTCTATGTCTCTGAGAAAGAGATAAATCAGAACTACTGTTCAGCTTAGCTTTAAACTGTCATTAAAGGAGAAAACATCCTAGTGTGTGCAGAAACTTTATTTGGTAGAAATGACTATAATGATTTCTTCTACTCATTCAACATTTAAGAAACACAAAAGGAAAATTTTCAAAAATATTCCTAAAAATAATTTCTAAATACATTTTAATGAAGATCTATTATGCATCGATCTTCTTAATTCTCTCCTTTTCCAAACAATAACTGTTTTGGTCAAATAAAACTTAGTACAGCACTTCAAAGAACTATAATACCATTTCTTAAGAGAGTCATGACCTTTATTCAGCCAATATCTAACAAAACCCAAGTCCTGCTGTTACCGCTCACGGGTACTTGCTAGACCATCTGTTAGAAAAAAGTGACTGGAATTTTAGAATATTTGATGTCTCTTAGAGCTGCCACTGAGGTGAGCTCTTTAATAAATCAGCAAAATACTTCCACACTTCCACGTTTAATTAAAGAGCAGACACAATGCGCTGACTTTCCCACTCGAAAGACTCTGGAAAAGTAAACTATAGAATTTTGCATTCTGGTTTCAGTAACTATATTTGCATTGTTTGGCAATAACAAGTCATTAGAAAATCTATTATTAATGGGCTAAAAAAGAATAAATTAAACACCTGTTTTTTAACATATAGTAAGTAAATAAGAGAAGGTAAAACATGCTATTCTGCAAACAAGACAAAGTACTTAGATGAAGCCAGGTCCCCTAAATACAGGTACGTGAGGAAAAAAAAAAAAAAGCATGTGTGTATGCGTGTGCACGTCTAAAAACAAGATAACTATTTATAGACTACTGTATTATCATTTGTCTCAAGTACTGTTTGCAAAAAGGAGGTTGTATAAATTATGGACAGGCAAAATTGTTTAAGATTACAAATAAATTTAAAATTTATAGGAAAACTCACTTACCTGTCATAACAATTGATGTCATCTAGCCAGCAACCTTGCTTCACAATTTCAATTGATCCAGAAATATTCTTCCATGTAGCAAAACAGTGTCGTCTTTTATCTTTATCACCGTAACAAGGTTCAATACCACTGCGATTTGTTTTATCTTTTTCCCAATTAGCATTGTAGTAGATACACTCTTGTGTTTCTGATCTGCCAAGTATAGCACCTTTTAGGAATGAAAAGTAAATCACAATTAAATGGCATTCTGAAGGATGAGACATGAACAGTCAAAACCAGGATGTACTAAAATATCATACACCACTTGCATCAATATACCCTCTCCCCTCCTTTTTTTTTAATAAAGAAAGAAAACATTTAAAGTTCACAAGCATTCCAAGTAAATGTTGAAACATAAAACAAAGATCTTCTGTTAAGTCCAACAGTGACTTGGATAACTTACCAAGATTTGAAGAAATAAAGAACAAGTTATGGCAATACTTTTCCCTGAATAGCAATAGCAGAGAAGATTTAAAATATCAAACAGTAAAGATTTAGTTATAACATTAGCCAAACAAGAAGTTTTAGCTAGTAGAATTTACCAAAAGGCATTTTTGTCTCTTACGTTGTTACACGTGCCAAAAAAGCAGTTTGTACATGTTAGAAACCTAAACCCAACTAATAAATTCATTTTAAACCAACAGCATCTCTTCCCCTAGCTTTCACCTGCAACATAGCTTCTTAACACAAAGCACTGAAGTATAAGACACACTATGCTAAAATAGTGTATTTTATGTCATTCTGATTTGCCAAGTGAGCAACTGGAATTGAGACCAATATGTGTGAGGCAACGGTCCCTAATCTCCAAGGGCAGCGCTGGTTTTTTGCTGTGTGGTCCCACCCAGTCAATCATAGAATCATAGAATCATTAAGGTTGGAAAAGACCTCTAAGATCATCAAGTCCAACCATCAACCCAACACCACCATGCCCCACTAAACCATGTCCCTAAGTGCCTCATCTACACGTCTTTTAAATACTTCCAGGGATGGTGACTCCACCACTTCCCTGGGCAGCCTGTTCCAATGCTTAACCACTCTTACAGTAAAGAAATTTTTCCTACTGTCCAATCTAAACCTCCCCTGGCGCAACTTGAGGCCATTTCCTCTCGTCCTATCAGCTGCAACATAAAAGACTTTAGGTCTTTGTCATAACTCAATAAGCAAGTGCTTCCACTCTCAGAAGGCCCAGGGGCACGTCTCCCCTTCCCACAGTGCATGCCCAACATACGCAGTGGGATCAACCATGATGGCTGATGTGCAGGCTTCAGGCAATAAAAGCCAAGTGGTGTCTGGAGGCCAAAGCACTGGTGCAGTCTGTATTAAACGTGCTGGTGGACCATGACAGACTAGCAGACTGGCTTAACCTATCCTGATAGCATGTGATTTTTGATTTTTTTTTTTTTTTGTCATCCTACTATTCTTAAAAATAAAAGTTTCTGAACTTTTGAATTTAATTGTGTCTTTTAAATAACAAATGTAATTGATTCATCGATGCCTACTGGCAACCTACAGCAAAACCCAGCAAATATTAAGACTGAGGCACCTCTAAGTGGAGCTAACTTCATAGTTTTAATGTGATATAAACAACCAATCTGGTTTCTGCAAAGGTAAAGGGTTGTTAGGATGCAAAACCATTAACAAAATACTGGAAGGGAGTAATAACTGGCTTTTACTTCTGTTTTTATCTTGTCAAATACTGCCAAGAGCATGTCATTAATCTTCATCATTTAACACATATTAAAAACACGGAAAAACCGAGGGGGAGAAAGAAGAGCTAAAGACTCAGAGGACTCACTTCAAAATTGAGGAAGGGTCAGGAGGATTACAAAGCACGTTTACTTTGTCTGTGCACCCATCTGATATTTTCAAGAGGGACAGGTACATTAGATGTCATGCTGAAGATCAAATTTAAACAGAAAAGGTCTTCCATAGCAGTCAGTTTCATACATATTTATTTGCATCACTCATTACCTCCTTTATTTACATATATTCACAATAATTTTGATACACTAGCTATTGCCTTGTAGCCATAGCCATACTTCTCATTCTCCTACACAAGGGTATAACAAGCAGAGCAGCTATAACCCTGACTTCTTTTGTGGGATGAAATCTTTGTCACCCAGGCACTCTACCCAACAGCGGCAGGAGGTGGGGGTCAGGGTGACTGGTACACTGGCAGAGGTTTCCATCACATAACACCTCCTCACACACAACTGACAGTAAGGTAATTTTTCTCAGTAAACAGACCCAACTGTACAGGGACCAAAAAAGTTGCACCTCTCAGGGGTGATGAGAATTATTTCAAACTGAAAACTGCTGCAGCCCTCTTGAAGTGCAGCACAGGATGTCAGAGTTGAGCACAGCGCTGACCATACTGGGCATCCCACATTACCACCTTCAAAAACTTTTGACTTTGACGCATTCCCAAAATAGGCAGAGGATGCTGCTTACGCTTTTTGGGAAAGAGCCTGGATGTTCAATGGGAGAAATGCACTAGCCAGCTGGTAACACTGCGAGATGCAGCATGTTAACTATTACATTCTTTGTGCTGCAATGGCCTGACCTTTACAACTCCCAGCTATGGCAAGAAACAGATGAGGTAACAGATTGAACAATTTGGTTCTGTCAGTGCAATAAAGCAGAAGTCCTGGATTTATCTCATACGTGCCATTCCTTTTCTTCTGCTGCCAAGACTAGCTTTGAAGGACCACAGACAAGCTGAATTTGATAAAATTCAGAAACTACAGTAAATTTAACTTTGCACAAATATTCTCCTTATACATGTCTTCTCTAGTCAGGTTTTCTTATTCATTAATGCTCTGAATCAGTTCAACGTATCCAACTGGCCAGCAATCACACTGTTCATTTAGTGACTTTGGATCTGACTGGAGCATCTAACTGTAATGCCTTCTCTGGGGGCTAAGTGGACATTTGCAATAGGTCTGGCCAGACTAAACTGATGTATGGACATACCAGGACAATCTTGGCTTAACCTTTCGAAGTAGAAAAGCGGGAACACGGTGGAAGCAAGGGAAGAAGAGAAGGGGAACCACACAAAGAAGGCAGCCCTGAGCCCACTGCACAAGGGAAGCATCTGCTTATAACCAGCTCTGCCACCCCCTCCACAGGAATCAAATTCTTAGAGGAGAAGGGCAGCTGGCATTTACAACAAAAGCAAATTTATTTGGGTCCCAGTTTAGGCATAGTACGTCTATGATGAAACTCCTATACCCATTTTCAGTGCTGACAAATTGTTTTCCTACAAAATTGTCAGGTCCTTGGGAAATCTATTACTGAATCTCAAAAGGCAAAATGCTGCTGTTTAAAGAAGCCATCACAAAGCACCAGCAGTATCCTATGGACTGAACTTAAAAGCCTGAAAGCTGAGAGGAAAACACATTGACAAAGCAAAGAATATTCAAGTATATAATAGAGTTTAGTTTTGGCATGTTAAGACAGATCACATTTAATATATGCTGTGATCATATTGCAGAGAGTGTGCTGCTGTATCACTATACATTTGTGTTCATGCACAACAGCTGCAGTAACAAAAGAAAACCAACATTTGCTAGTGAACTTCTCAACTGCTGTTAATACAGGATACACCGTAATTGTTAGCAGTACAGAAAGCAATTTTATTAGAGTGCACATGTGCAGTCTGGAAAACCTCACCTTAGTAGGAATTTGAAGGACTGGCTGCCATTTTTTCAAGCAGAAAGACTATATGAATGCCTGAAAAAAAAAATCTAGCCAGTTTTTTTAATTTAAAAAAGAAAGGGGCAAACAATGAAATCTATGCATAGCTAATAAGAAGGACTATACTAACACAGCCCTAATTTAGACAGGGATTACTGGAAAAAGATACTGGATGAAATATGAATTCTCTATTACAGATACCACTACATTACACTCAGAGGGGAAAAAAGAGAGATACCAGCTTCTGGGAGTTTATCATCTAGCTTTATTTAGTAAACCTGAAACTGAGCAACATAGCCATATTGGTCTGTAACGCAGGAATGTTTTCATGACATTTTTAATAAAGAGTCTGAAATGTGATCATGACCTTCTCCCTCATTTCCTGAGAAGACTTCAAAACAGAGCCCCCCCACCAGTCCCCAATACTGCTTTTGCAGCAGACTTGGTTGGTGACACCACATAAAGACACAAAGGCTTCCAGTCGAAGAGAAGATGAATCTGAGATTCCTTGCTGGTTTATGAAATCTAGCAAAATTTTTAAGCTGAAGTCATGAAAACTGGTGAAAAGGCTACAAAGATTAGTTTGACGGCACTGAGATCAACATCAGCGTGGAAAAAACCCACAAGTCTTCTGAAAGCCAGTCTATGTATGTAGATTGCTCTGATGGGCGCTCCCAATGCGTACCTAACACATCCTTAACTAGAAGGGAACTAAAAATAAATTTTCAAACGTATTTCTGCATGTCTTCCAGCACTAAACAGAACTACAGACTTCTTTTCCATCTAATATGTTTGAGATGCAAACAGCAACACTGAAGTCTGGAAAGAGTAATTACATCTGTATTTCATGGCTGCACAACCTACCCAGACAAGTCCATTACGCTGTACTTGAACTTGATTCTATTATAAGCACTAATGACAGTATTGGTAAGGATTTATATGCAGGAATACTCATATGATAGAAAAAGACTGCGTTGTTTTTTTTTTTTTGCTGTTTCCTAGAAAACCTAGCATATAAAAGATTGGAAGGGTGAAGTTCAGTCTGGTAGCTACCTATACTTATTGTAGAAAGGTTACTTAAATTGTATTATGTTTGAGATTAGTTTGAACTCATTCTGAGCACTGAGATCCACAAACATGTAAGGAATGGACTAGTTTATTAGAATAAACTAGTTGAGCAGAATGGCCTGAAGCACCACAGGGACTGGACATTGTGAGCTGCTTAGCAGAGGGAACGGCCCATTCGCTAAAAGATCTAAATTGTAACACACTGTTGTAGGGGAACAAAAAAGGACAGAAAACATAGCACAGATAGAAATAGCATCTTGAAAAAACTTCAGTTACTGTACAGGTCTCTTTTTCAAGTACTTGTCTATATATATTATTCTGTTTGTTTCCACAGTGATCTCACATACACTTTCTAGACCCACAAGTATATCTAAGAACGGACTACGAATATATACTAAAAAGGCCCAGCTTTGATGTTTCCACAAGCAGGAAGCAGGTTTTTATCATTGTGTATTTTTTCTGATAACACCCAGGGGAATGTTTCTCAAAGGAAAAATAAAGAGGTTATTTTCAACTTAATAAAGCAAACTGAGTTACAACAGAAAGGACCTATTCGGTCCTCCTTATACATACCAGTATGTCCCCAAACATATTTTGTTGATCTTTATACAAGTATTAGTCCTATTATCAGTGTTCTCAATGCTCGCAGGTCAAACAAGGACAGCACTTCATATAAACTGAGCCAAAGTACATTCATTAAATCCAAACACAACAGCAATTAAGTAATGCAAGAATCAGGAAAAAGATAAACAAGACAGCAAAGTAACAAATCACCTGAACTGTTGTCACACTGCCTTATACAGAAGATGCATATCTTTTCAGACTAGAATTTCTCATTATGATTCTCCTTTTTAGCATGTTCCACCAAGCCTGCATTGTAGTTAATCAAAAAGTCATTGAGGAAGAATGGAGAAATGCCACCAAAGTGCTGCACCTCTGCGCAGAAGTCTGCAAGACTTAAGATCTTTTAAGAAGCTAAAAGGTTAATCTTAAAAATTTAAAAATTGACCTGATGTTCTAAAAGGCTTGTTTCTTTTCCTAAAATAAAATTTAAAAATAAAAAATAAATTCATCTGCAACTCAACATGGGTCTTACAGTAAGCTTGGAAGGTTTAGTGTAGCTTTTTGTATAACAATAGCTATATTAAACTTCAATTGTCCAGGACTATGGTATGATTGCCAGGCGGGGAGGGGGGGGGGGGCAGGGTATCAGGAAACCTGTATTTGCTTAGATATCTCATCGTATACTTTGAAAATATTTCAGGTTTTTTGCAGTTCACACCTTGCCAAAATGGAAAACTTGTATGGATGAGCCTGCCCTGGAAGTATGAAATTCTCTAGCTGAGATGAACACTTCTGAAAAAGAGCTTTCCAGAGGAAGAATCCAGTGCTGAAAAACTGAAGAATGATCTACCTAATGGCACTACACTTAGTAGTAATGTCTTAGTAAGTCTTAAGAGCACAGGTTCCTAAATATAGTGGAAACTATGGAGGATGATGTCATCTACAAATAAGAAATACAACTGAGAAAGGGGGGNGAGAGAATAATAGTATCACTCCACTACTACACTATTAAAAAATTCCTTGCAACCCCTTGTTTCCTAGACAGACGGCAACAAGAAAACAAACACTTTTCTACTAGAAACGTGTCTTCTGGATTTACAGATATCAGTAGAGAAGAAAATTTAAAAAAAAGAGTCAGCTGCTATAACCACTTGATGTTGTTTTATTTGAAAAAAATTATAGTGAGTGTGAATACAGATTCTGCTCAGCATAGACAATATATTGAACCATTCATCTGTTTCTGAAGTTAGGCAACTCAAAAACTGTTAGGTATCACTCCTGGATCCAAGAGAGCTTCTAAAACAGAATCAGGTAATACATACATTTTACTTTGGGAACAGATGATCAGACAGCGTGCATGGTATCTGATCTCTCTTTTTGTCACAGATCCAAAGGCTGGTGCTCTGGCAGCGGAAGGTGGAGTTGGACCATTCATTAGCTTTTTTCTGACATTAAACAGCCAGTGCACAATGCATCAGTCTTTCCGAGGTGAGCTACAGAATACATACTTGAAGAACTCTGTACACGGCTTGAGTAGATCACCGTTTCTCTTCAGGGTGCAAGCAATGGGCCAAAACACCCTGACATTCTTAATCTCATCAACACTTCATTTTTACAGTTAAGTTCCACTTAATATTTAAAGGCACTGCAATATTGTCGTTTTAATAAGAGAGATTTGCCAGACTTGGGTATCATGCAACTTAAGCAATTTTTTGAACAGAAACACCACTTCAGACTGAAAAACACCATCCATACATGACCTGCAACACAAAATTAGATACAATCAAATGAAAGAACTAGGATTTTGGAATCTGTAGAAGAGATGCCCTTAAAACATGCTGAACATCCAAGATAGAAGAAACTCTCTACCTGTGAATCCCTATGTAAAAGTGGCCACTTGACCTTTTGAAGTTCAAGCTTCAGTAATTAGCCACATTGAAGAAACCTGTGCATCTATAAAACTGTGAGCTCAGTCTGATGACTTCTCCAGAATAGTATTTAAGAGAGGCTATTAAACTTTTTATTAATTTAAACAATGAGCTACAGTTTTCAGAGACCTGAGATATTAGCAATGGTGGTGGCAGAACTAATGGAAAGCTAAAGAAAAGAATGCAAGTAAAGATGAGGAACCTCTTAGTTCAATTATTAATTTGAGAGACTCCACGGTACCATCCAAAGTAAAGTCTCCATCTGAGTGATTACAGAAGATGGGATTAAGGGGGCAATCATGACACATGGAGTACTCGGAAAGAGGCCACTGCACAAGGCGTAACAGTGGCATCTAAATCTCGCTGAACTCTTGCTCGAGGAAAAAAAGCAGCTGAAATTACTTTTGCAATATGTGTTCCTCCCTGCAGCCCCTCCAAGCAGTTTGTCCTATTGTTAGAAGAAATTAATAATGTCATAATAGGATTTTGTAGAGAACTTCCATTTTCTGCCTTGTACTTCCGAATATCTTATTTAAGACTGGATTTAAGGAAGTGGAAAAAACCCAAACCTCTGGTGTCCAAGTTTTCCAAAATCATTTCAGAGCAAAGCATGTGGCAGAAAATGAAGAAAAAGGGTCAGGTGACATCTATGTTCTTTAGGTAGAAATTAAGGTACCAATAATGGCACAACTGGTATCTTTAGCATCAGCTGGCTACCTCTGAAATAAAGATTGTCATTCTCTGGGAATCTCTAGAAATTTCAAGTTAAGTGCTATTTTTCACACTTCTTGACTTCAAGGGAACACACTAAAACACAGGCTGATGTTTTCAAGTTCAAACATGCCATTCCTCTCACTGCAAGGTGTGAGCAGCACAAAACAGAAAAAACTTTCTCATCTACTGTCTAATGATTTTGTAGGGGAAAAAAGCTTGAAGGATTCTGTAAATTGTTTGGTTTTTTGAAGCACAGCCTTGGGACTACACTTGCCTCATACATGCTGGTAGCTTTTATAGATGTTACTGGTCAAACATCTCCCCAACACACCAGAGAAGGTATTACGAGATAATAAAAAACTACCACAAGTAACACAGGGCTCAACACTCACCAGAAAAGTTTAAATTCTACAAGATTCAGAGGTTGAAAAAAATTAGACCAGGGCCAAAGAGGCACTAATGCTAGAAATACACACAGTTTCCAATTAGGATTACCCTCCACTCGCCAGAAAAAAACCCTAAACACAAACAAACAAAAAAATCAAATCGCTATGGAAAATAATCACAGTAGCTGACCTCAAAGGAAAAGCCATTTCAAGTCAGCCAAGATTTAAAAGGAAGCGAGAGAAAGGGACATGGCACAGATAAAAGGGACAATGCTTGCCTTAACGGGTTCCTTCCCATCACTCCCCTCAAGAATACTGGCCCTCAATACTGTATGCCGGTTTGAATGTATAAAAAAAAACTCAAATAAAAACTCAATTCAGTTTTTGAGATTAAAAACTTGAAGACTGGGGTTCTGCTGTACCCTGACTATCTAGGTGGTATCATCTACAGCTGTCTCCGGATGAAGCTCAGGTAAGGCAGCTGCTCATGAAGTAGCTAGGGATGCTTTCCCATTGCACACACGTGAGTAACACGATTTCCACACAGAGTCTTAGAATGCTGTTATTAAACTAAAAAAGTAAGGCACTTCACTGGTAGGCATACTCCCAGACTAAAGCCTAAATAAACCACCTAAGGATATCAAAACTAGATTAGGAAGATATGAATCGTTTTGAAGGATGACTATCATGCTGGTGGTGGCAACTAGCAGAATTTCTATTTTGAGGCCTGACAGCGAGTTTCCCAGCAATGATCTCAGATACCAGTCATAGCTGTTCATCTGATTTGAGAGTCCCAAAGCAAGTGGAATCCTGCAGTGCTTGGCTGCCAGCGCACGTGCTGCAGCACACCAGATACGAGAAGTCTCAGTGTAGGCTCCTTTCATTGTAAGGGCCTGCACATCCATTCAAAGCCTCTACACAAGCATTCATCTAATGTAGGAGGCGGCCCAGGAGGTAATATTTGGCTTTTCTTCATACCCTTCGCTATCATGCTTGATTTTCCAAAGATAAATGAGGGCCACTGTGAATTCTAACTACAAACAAATAATCTAAGAAAAAAAAAAAAAAAAAAAAAAAAAAAAAAAATTTACGTTCAAATAAATGCTATCTCGACAGCTTAGAGATACAAGCAAACTTCCTCAGAGTGCACTGAACAATCTAAATTCTCCATACAGCAAGAGGGAATCAGCCTGCAGATAGTTGTAAAAAAGTGGGGACTTCTCATGGATGGCATCCTGCCTCTACTGCCAATGCCCAATGGTTTTAGTCCGCTCCCCACCTTGGTCAGAGCAACACCTCAATAACACACCCAGCTGTGAATCTCTATGGTATTTCTGATCAAAACGATCCTTTCTCAGGGTTGGTTATTTGTAGTTGTTCTTCTCTGAGCTATGAAACTTTGTAAAAAATTCCCAACCGTGAACTGTGAAACATTTTTAAGAACATTCTAAAATGAAAGTCTGAAATTCCTACAACCTCATGGAGATGGGAAATTCCAACATATTAATCACTTAATGAAAAAGCATGAAGAAAAGCTTCACAGGAATTCTGTTTGTCTTTAAATTTCCTTATCTGATTAGACTACAAGACAGACAAGATCAGTAAATGAAATTTTCTCCAACTCTTTTCCTATACTGTTTATTTCATACATCTTCCAGAATCCTGTTCAATACAATCAGCACCAACATTTCACCAGTATATATAATGAGAAATAAGGAGTGTCTCCTCGTCCCTGCAAGGAGAATCCCTTCTGACCCCTCAACAAATGTGCACAGAAGAGCTAAGTCAGGCTAATTACAAAAAATTATTGTACCTTTCGCCTTCCAAATCAGTCAAGTTCAATGCAAATTTTTTAACAGTTTGACTGCAAAGAAAACAGAACCACACACCAAGTCAAACAAAAACATAGTCAAGACATCTATGAGGCAAGCATCCAACTTCACATTTGATGTTTCCTCCATGTGATGCATCCTACCCCCACTTCTTTTTCTGTCTTTCAGGACCTTATGTAACTATTTAAAAGACATCAGGACCATCTTAAACTCAGATCTCAAACAAGTCTCTCTGTGGGTGTTGTGTCCCACTCTGTGCTATTGCAGGCAAAAACACTACAGTTATCCTTCATATGCTGATCAAGCTTCTTATTTAAATAAAAATTCTTTTGCCATCGCTATACTTCACTTTTTTCTGTGGTTACAACCAAGATCCCAGCCTAAACACACTTACAACCAGTTCTCACCTATTTTTTTTTAAAGCATCAGCTGTATTCTTTTGCTTAAAACTGGCCCAGAAAACTTATAAACTGCTAAGCTATTTGGCTGGCCTGGCTCAGCCAGCAGCGGACTGGCAGTAGCTAGCTGGCTGGCCGATGAGTACACATACACTGACCAGCAGATCCAGACAAGCTACAGCTGCCCTTGTCCAGATGGCAGCTAAACAGTATGAAAGACAGGTTCCAGATTTCTGTAAATAGAGAGAGGGATTACCTTGGACATGCAGGCAAACAGAATAACATGGTGGGGAAGAGGCAAGATCCGGTATTGAAAAATTCAAGCCTTTAAAGGTTCACCCATTCAACTGAGCTGGAAACCCTTCTTTATCCTTCCCTTATTTTAACTCTCCAACATATTTATGGAGAATCATCAAGTTTAGCTTCAGTCTTGATTCCACATAGCCAATGATCCAGGGGCTTTTTGTATTTTCATTCTCCTTTTCATTTCACTACCTCATCGCAACAGTAGGCCTTTCCAAGTTCATCTTTCTTACACAGGTTGGCCAGAACTACATTCAGTACTTCAGACATTTCCAAAGACTTGTCTGGTATCAATATTGTTTTTGTTCGCTAGGCAATACTCCTTCAAAAGCATTTTAGGATCGCATGCCTCACAGCCAAATCACATTAGTAGCTCACGGTATCTGTTATAATGCAAGACCACAGTTTGAAATACATTTTTAAGTTGTAGTGCAATCAAAAAAGCAGACTCTGCTGTACAGCCTAACAAACAGCTGAACTGGCACAAATGAGTGGAAGTAATTCCTTCCTTCAGCCACTAAACTTAAATAAATGTCAGACTGCAGCATTACACATCTGAGTAAATACCTATCATCATAAAAATGCTAACATGTTTTTGACTGCTGAACCCTCTTCCTAAAGCAAAAATATATGCATAACCTCAAACTTTGCTGTATCTGTTTAATTCCATTTCTACTGTCCAGTCCTATTTATATAAAATTCCAAGCCTTTTCTACATTGAAAGAATTTTAAAAYTTGTGTCTTTATGTTCTGAAATTGGTATTGTTTATATTAAAAACTCCAGCAAAACTGCCTCTCTACCTCTAGCTAAACTGGCTGTCACTTGGAATGGATTTTCTATTTGTCCCCTCTCAGGCTGCCTTATTTTGCTCGCTATATCAGAATGTAAATCTGAAGATAATGTAAAAATTCCCATTCACATAGCTTGAAACAACCTGTATTTTTATGGACAAGAACACTGTCGATATGGCAAGCACATACTTACTCTTCGTGCTTTCAAGCTGCTAAGTCAACTTTGTCTCAAGCTCCAAACACCACCACAGTCAGCTCCAGCTACACAAAACCTCAACTGCAGCTCAACTCTTTGTCAACCACAATACTCATCTTCAACAAAGATGATCTGGGTACTCACTGAAGGATGGAAGAGAAGAGTACCAAGACTTTTTGTTTGAAGTACCTAGTTCTGGACTTACTTTCTAGAGAAGATCAGGGAAATCCAGAGTCCAACTATCTTAGAGTCTTCATTAAGTAAATATTTTCACCATATGTAATGCTCACAATTTAAATACTTTTATTACTTTTAACCTTCCCATGCTCTAAAGATACTACAGATCAAAGTGAGCTTTCCCTCAGGAAGTGAGAATTGACAGAATTTCACTACAAATCATTATTACACCAGTTTTTATGTAGAATAAACTCTGATATAAGTGACTGGTAAACTGTCAAAAACTTCAAGTATTTAAGATTCACAATAAGATGAAAAAAAGCAATGGAACAACAAAGCAATTTCCTAATGTACCTCAGTATTAGTCTATTCTTCTGCTCCTTTTTTTTTAATCTTTATGGATTCTCATGAAGCAGATTTTGCTATCCACTGGTCATTTTTGGATATTATTACTAATTGTATCCAGAAAAGCAAGATCGACAACTAAAAGAACAAATCCAAAAAGGAAGTATTTCAAAACCAAAAGGAGGTTATTAAAGCCAGGATACTACATACTAAAACTTAACTCATTCTTTTGTATTTGTTGTCAAAGCTTTAAGAATAACTGACTGGAAAAGGGAACAATTTAAAAGTACTTTCATAAAACTCTTAACAGTGTTCTAGAGCGTAACTCTGTAATAGTGATTTTAAGAATATGCTACACATTGGACAACCAGCACAGTTATTGTCATTAGAACAGTTAAATGCAGCAACTGCTGCAACAGCTGTCTTAAATAAATGAGCACTGATCTAACAGGAGAGAAGCAAATCAATACAAAAGTAACCCAAGATAGTGGCTTTTATTTCTCTTACCTGCCTACACGCACTTACAAATAGTCTACGTTTTCATGTCAATGCTGTTCTTAAGGAAAAAAAAAAAAGCCTTTTCTAAGGGCTGTTTGATAGTCAGTATGAAGCAAGGCAAACAGACATTTGAAAATACCATCAGAGCTCAATGATACATGAGCTAACTCCAAATAAATACTACAACAGTTTCTTGTGTACAAAAAGGTAACTATGCACATGCTTCTAAAGTTTGGCCCTCATGAAGTGGCAAAAGAAGTATTAATCTCTCCAGAAAGTCTTCTCAAAAGAAATTCTGAAGTGGATGAAAATTGCTGTCATTCTTCCACCAGAAAAATGCTTCTGAATTGCTGTAATTTAACATATACACTGGAAAATTTAGAAGAATGGTATGGAATCGCCCCTCTTTTCCCATATTAGAGTGAGTACCAGTTCAATTCTAGTAATCTGTAAATCATCCCCCTATTCCCCAAAATGCAAATTAAAAAAAATTGGAAGATAATATACCAACATCAAGTAATTTAGGAAAAAATCCAACTAAGGAAAAAAAAGACCAAAATATTCTTATTTGTGGTTATGTATGAATAACAAAAACTGATGTCAATCTACAATGTCTCACAAAAAAAAAGTACAAAATACCTTTTAAAAACTCAAGATTATTGCTGGAATTATCTCTAAGTATGAAGATACTGAAGGCATATTTTAAAGGCTTTAAGCATCTAAACATTTAATAATTAATATATCAAATTAAATTCTCATTTAAGAACCATGCACATATGCTTAGTAAAACTGAAGTCAACAGGACCATACTTCACTGTATGTTTGTTATGAAAAGTATTCAAAACCACACTAAAAACTTACTGCTACTGGATTTTTTTGTTTTTTAGCAATTCACATGTTTAAAAACACATGATCAAGCTGAATTTTGGTACTACTGACCCTGATTGTATAGCCCACATCTGACACAGTACAATAATCCTAAACTATTTAAAGAAGTTTATAGCATGCAAATCAATGAAAAAATTGCCTTAAAGTGTTCAATTAAGCCAGTTTTGCTTCATTTAACTTTGCAAGTTAGCCTTAAAAATCCATTGTTACAAAACGTTGTATAAAATTTTTAGTGTTAACTTTTCAATATGCTAATACAAAGTACTAAGATAAATTACCAGAATTTTATTAAGAAATTACTCTCAGGAAGCCCAGGTCTATGTAAGAGAGCCCTACACGGTTCTCAACTACTTAAGTATCTACATTTAGAACGGCAACTCCGGTTCACCCAGTACATCAATTATGTACTGGGTAATGCTTTTAAAACAGGGGGAATCCAGATTTGCTGTGTGAGACTTGTATTCAAATATTTTATTTTAATTAATTTTCCCCTGATAGCTACGTCAACATTCAGGCAAGACTACAGATCTCCACAATGATAACCATGCCCCAATAAAAAAAAAAAAAATTTTTTTAAAAAAAAAAAAAAAAAAAAAAAAAAAAGAAAAAAAAAATCACACATAATTGCCAAGACACAATAAAACCAAAACAGTTTTAGCATTGTATAGTTAAGGATTGGAAAAAAATTAGGTAATGGCAAAGTACAGAGCAACACACAACTCACTGCTTCCTCTAATGGATTTACAAGTGTTTTATGAGAGCTAAGTATTATTTAACTCATTACCTAGTTACTTCTCCATCCGTTTTGTATACTTGATAAGTACATGCAGTCATGTTCCTGAACTTTGATTTAAGACACCACTGTGGGCTAGAAGCTACAAACATTTCATAAACAATTCTAACCAACAGACTTACATAAAGCACTCAGTGGCAGCAACAACAAAAGTTATAATAGAAAATAAACGCCATCTACTTTAATATTTAATGGAACTACCCAAAATGTTTTACTGACTGACCACCAAATAGTTTATTAGCATCAAAAGGATTCCCTTCACTTAAAACTTCCCCATAAAATACAAAGTTCTGAAATCAGTCCTATACAATCTTCAATTGATAAATAAGCAAATGAACAGAAAATCTGATTATTCCAAATCTTGAAAAATCATTCCAGTTGTATTTGGTGCACACAAGTGAGGAACTAGTCATCTCCCACAGCAGTGAAAGATTTAATACCAAGACAAAGATTGAGAAACTCACTGCTTTCAAATCTTTTGCTCTGCCAAATAGTGAGCACATACCAGTCCCTGATAAATTTTATTCTATTCGGGTACTATACGTTTCACGGCTGTGTTTGACCCCTTTGTATGGCTTGAAGCAGTCCCGTTCAATCACCCTGAGTTGCAAGGGTGGTGGTCAGGAAGAAAACTCTTGGTTTAGTAGAATGAAACAGGTATTAAGAGATCACTAATATCAGACCTGACAGAAATACAGATGACTGCAGCAAGAAGATCAAAGAAGCCACCACCTACCTTTAGATGTATATCCAACAGGAGGGAAAAAACCACTTAAAAATGTTAACCTGATTCACTCCCTATGAATTTAACTAACATTTTGAATAACATCAGCTGTATCTGAAGTAAGCCAAATGACAGTTTCAAGGCTTTCAAGATACAAAATACTGATTTTTGCTACTTGCTGAACATATCCAAATGTGTAATTTTTACAGTACTCAAAGAAGATACTAAGTATCTTTCTTTATAAACATATATACATACAAAAAAACAGTTAAGATACTTTCTGGCATTCAAGAAAGGAAGATGATAAATGTAATACAACAAGTTTTAATCAAGATCAAAGCTGTAGGAGAATGCAGCCAGACAGTCTAGACTGCTTTACTTCTGAAAGCCTAAGCATATAAAGCAACATCTGCAAAGAACATTAATCACATTTAGTCTACAATCTTATCACCTCCTAAGCAAGCAGAAACAACTTTTACTTAAAAATCATATGCTTATATGTGACAAGCATTTTTAATTATCTTTAAACTAGATATTTATCACTGATTATATTGACTTTGAAATATGCTAAGGTAATTTTAAATACACTTGCATAGTTCCCTGGATGAAGGATTTGGGGATGTACAGGACAGAAGAAAGCATTGGTAAGGAAACCTACTGAACAGCAACAGAATTACTTTTGCACTGCTGGTATAAAATGGGAATTCTCCAAATATTGAACTCAGTTCTGATGTGCTGCTCTTCATTTAAGACTATAACTCAGCAGGCAGCAATAAAGTCTAAGGTATTTTTTATACACAGTTTTCTTAAACTAGCTTTGGGAAATGACTTGAGAATATAAATAATCAGCTTCCTTTTGATTTTTTTTTTTTTTTTACTATAAAAAAGTTTATCTTGCTCCTACATTTTTAAAGGGAATTAAAAATTGCAGAAGTGGTGCATATATACACATAGAGTATTTATGTGATTTAATACATATCCTTTAATAAAAAATAATCTATTCCTTGTGTACATTTGTTTATTCTGCTTACGTTCTGGTCCGTTCTCACTTATGATTTTGTATACTCACTAGCAATCATTTAATTTCTTTTATTAAAAGTGTCTTGCATTGAAGTTTCCCCTTCTGCCAAAATTTTCATATGATCTACCCTTCAACAAGAGCCTGGGAGAGACATACCCACAAAAAAATCCATCATCTTATACACCTGAGGCAACAGATGTGAAAATTTACATTTTAAACCCATAGGAGCAAAGAACTGCAACCAGTAACTTCTGCATCAAGCTCACAACTTTTTAAACAACCCCACACCCCACAGGAAATCTAATGAAATGCAGCAGCCAAGTCAAAATTTATGATTCTTATTCAGCGTTAAATTTCTCAGTTAAAAATGGACACTGTACATAATCTCACCTTCATCAGGATTCACTGAAAATACTGATTTTTAATATTTATACTGTCTAACACCTTTAAGGTCAGAAATCCCTTCTCATTGTAGATAACTGCCAGCCATCATGCTGTTTCTTAAACTAAAGTGATTGAGATTCCTTAGCCCCTCAATAACACAAGATTTGCAGACAAAAAGATTATTCTTGAAGGTCTTTTTTCTGAATCCTTCCCAATTTGTCGACTTCACTTTTAAAGTCAAAGCTTCAAAATAGACTTTTTTCAGCAATAATCTCACCAATGCCACAGTAATATTATCTCACACTAAAGTCAGTATTTCCTTGAAGTGAACATGGCAAGCACCTGTGTTTTATTCTTCCTGCACACGCAGGAGCAGTAGCATCCTAAAGCTCTGCAGTGTTTCTGTGGTGCTGTAGTTCATTTGCCTATGATCTATTTAAAGAATTACCTATCTTTAGTCCTACTGACAACAGATTTCTTTTTTTAATGCTAACTTTAACCTCCTAAAAAATGCAGTTTAACAAAGGGATATTCTGCACACCTTTTGAGACTCCTACACCTGTGGAAAACAGAGTGCTCTGCGAAATATCCTAATATACTATGGTTTAAGTTCATCACTTCCTCAGGAAGAGAAGACAGAGTTAGCAGGAGAGTTCTGCAAAGCTGCCAGGGCAGGAAGCTGGTGGCAAAAAGCATCGAACAAAAGCAGATTAGACTGGCATATGCAATGAGTGTACAAGAATATAAAGCATGGTGCTATTTTGTTATTTAACTGGGCCACCTCATAGTGCCACACCAAGGCAATCTATTTTCTGGCCAATGGTTCAATTTGCTTATCTGATGTATTCCACCACAACACTATAAGTTTAAAAAAAAAAAAAAAGTATTTAAGTAGAGTAGGAAATTTTAAAGTACTGAAAGATCATGCCGAGACTCTCTCAGAGCTTGGCTATTTATCTTCAAAAACATGGGATTGGTTTTGGCTGCAAAAGTTTTTACTGTGTTTAATTTTAATTAGGTAAATTTGATAGAGTAAGTAAAACTAGACAGACCACTTTTGGTTTGTACCTAGCAAACAAACAGTAGTTTCCATCATACTGCAGCTACATAAATGTAAATTTTTATTATCTGGTCTTTTTTTTTTTTTTTTTTTTTTTTTTTNTTTTTTTCTTTCTTCATGTCAGAATGACTATACGACTATGCCACTAACCTGTATCCCCAGAAATCTCAAGAACATTTTAACCTTTGAAAGTTTCTGAAAATAAGGAAAAACTCACTCTTTCAGAGTGCGACTGCATAGTGATCTATTTATGTAAAGTATTTAACAACTCAAGCGTATTTGGTAGTAATTCTACTGAACAGCCCATCACCGCTACCAGCCAGCCAGCCTATGTAACTTACAGATATCTGCTCCCTTGGCCATATCATGTTCAAGGCTGCCATTCTGGCTTCTTCCCCCAGACCTATGTGACCTCTTTGCTATTGGAATTTCTGTTCCCTTCAGAAGACAAGCTTTGCTGTTTGGAAACTCTAACAATCTGCAGACATCTAATGTGGAGTACATGCCCCTTCCATTTAAGGACCTTGACATGAAAGAACTACAGTTCAAGAAAAGAATCTCATGGATGCGCAAAGCTAGCCTCACTCACAGGTGAGAATTACTATTCTGCTTTTTTTGTGGAATAAGGAATCAACCACGTAGCCTAGAAGAAGTAACGCTGTGGCTATATAAAGACAACTCAGGTTTTGACGCTTCTCATCAAGCTGTGAGTAGAAAAAAGAAATCCAGAAGTCCATGGATGAATCAGGGATGTATGTGATAGAACAAAACAACAACACAAACAAAAGCTTTCAGGTGAAAGTACTGCACTTGCTACTAGAAATTAATTTGTCTTCTAAATTTAGATAACAATTAAGAAAACTACATCTATTGACCTGAAATCCTGAAGGCAGTTTAGGATATGATTTTGACCTTCTTCTTCTTATTCAAGAACACAGTGAAAGCCAGAACATGGATGTTGTTACTACATTAAAAAGCCTCTCCACACTTTGACAAAGTCAGTCTTAAATGTGATGATTAAAACTCCAAGTTCCATGCTAGTAAAAGTCTCAAGCAGGGTTCCTTAAACATGTTTTCCATACATGCTCCCCCTGCCCAGAGGCAATGGTACCAATCCCTCCTGCCTATCAAAGATAAGAGGACAAAGACGACCTTAGGTATATTTCACTAGTTTATTTGAGAGCACCTGCCAGACAGGTTATCTGCTTAGATGTCTTCAACAACACTCCTAAGAAAGTAGCAGAATATTAGACACTTTCAGTAGGAGAGGAAAAAGACATTTTTCAGTTATGCTGCACAAAAGATTACAAGAGAGAAGTTTAAGTTATAATTCTGCCTATTAATGTTGTTCTCTAATAAGCACAAATTCACCAGAACTTCCCAATCTATACCTTAAGTCATGGTGGAAGTCACATGGTTGCTTACAATAATGCCAGTTTCTCACAGGATTCCTTAGAAATAGCATTCCACCCACTGCACGCGGAGGCAGGTAAGTAAGAGGCAAAGAAACATCTCTTCATGGACTGTACCATGGACTAATACTAAGTAATTATCCTGAGTTTCTGGTTTCACAGCATTTTGGAAAATAAGACTAGCCTAGACTACTCTGTGTCAAATAAGGCTTTGACAAAGCTGGCAACAGAACTCTTTGAATATCCACCTCAATAGCTGCACACAGTACAAAGGATGAAGAATCTTTTCAGACCATCAATGATCTAGGTTAGGTAACTAGAAAACCAGAATTTTTAACCAAAAGTTCTAAAATGCGTGATTCTTAGGACCAGGGAGAAGATATTTATACTTGAATCAGGAGTACAAGTCACAGACTGTATTATTATACATAAACTAGTTTTGAACTATTGCATTCAAGCAACATTAATGATAAAGATTCAACACAGCAAAGCAACTTAAAAAGAACCCAGGATACTTACTTTGGATTAGCCTATACCATTTGCAATGTCTTCACTGCTGCTATGACTGAAGTCACCCAGAATAAGCAAGTTTAAAGCAAGCAGCACGTTATATTGAATATGCTGACACTGTACGCTTCAAACATGCAGAGTCTGAAGACAATTCAGACATTAACCCTGCCTAGGATCGATAGTACAAACTCACAGAGGCAGATTAACTCTACCCAGCACTTCCTATGAACCTACCACCACACACTTAACTGTTCAGAACCTGCCTCACTTGCACCCTCTGATCCCCTCCATGCCCTAAAGAACACTCTTTCAGGACTATGCAAAAGAAACAACTACAGAATCACAACTACAACATGAGCTACAATTTAACTTTTCAAAAACATATGGTAAATGGAAGCAAAGTGAACTTTGCACAAGATTGTAACTGCTGATTCAACTCCCTTCCTTCTGCCACACAACTGCTGGGTCCAGCACAAGGCAGGCTGTGGAAACCCATCCGAGGGAGGGGAGCGACCACTCCCTTTTCAGCAGGAGTCAGTAGTTACACAAGATCAGGTGGGAAGTGAAAGGCAATCTCGAGTGCAAGGAATGCCTCTTTAATGTTGCCCTCTCGAAGGCATATACATACAAAAATTCCCAAGTGCAAACACTGCGGCTAGAACTTTTCTCCTGTTTGGAAGAGATGAGAAAACAAATGTGTTCAAACAGTAGTTATCTTTCATGAACTGTTGTAAAGCATTTTGGTATTAAGGTGCCAGCTCAGTATAGAACACATGCAGGAAAAAACCAGCAGGTTTGCCTAATTTTCATCAGAAATATCCTTTGGAGGAGAATGTTTCAAAAGCATCAGACAACATTAACTGTAGGTTTAACTAAAGGCTTTTGGCAGGAGTATTCAGCAATCAGGAACTATGTGATCTGGAGGTTCCATCCAGACCAAGTTTAAGCACCTCTGAACAAACTATCCTCCCTGAATTTGTCCATTTGTGAGACCATTTTTTATTTCCACATGTTCTGAAACAGTGAGTTCTACAGTTTAATTACCCATCGCTAGTAAATGTACTTTTTCTGTTTAAAGTGCCTTCATGAACCACTTCACTGGATTTGATGTGAAGCAGCTGGCCAGCAGGCTGAAGAGGAAGACAAGACAAGTTACCAAGGTACTCAGGCCCAAAATCATCCCTAACCGCATTTCTGTAGTTATCGGACAGAGGTAGTACGTTGGCATGGACCGGGATGGAGAAATTACTGCTGAGTACTTGTATCTAGGGTATTAACTTCAAATTCCCAAACTGATTTAAAAGAGAAGGATGCTTAAAAGCTGAATCCTCCAGTCTGATGCTTGGAATTCTTAGGACACTTCTAAGAGAACAGAAAACAACTAAGCAGATTTCAAGTTGTTTACATTTAGTTTAGACTGTTATATATATGCTCATATGTAACTTTCTATTCCTAGTTATTAAAAAAAAAAAAATTCAACATCCAAGAGAACACATTTCTTTAATAGTAAAATAAAGCCTCTTCAGGTATTAAGGTAACGGACAGAATGATGATGTATTTCTAGCGCTGTATTTTCTTTGAGATAGCCAGCAATCCCCATTACACCGACGCTTACTTTCTCAAGAGAGCTTCCAAAGTTTTATCTGGAGTATCTTATACAGAAAAGCAAGTCATAAACAGAAGTTTAAGGGCTTATACTGCCAGATGTTGTCTTTGATGGAGGAGTGCTTCTGCTCAGGCAGAAACAGGTGTTTCTCTTGTCACAAGTGAGGAATTCATTCAGCAATAAATTCTCCTGGCAGTCCAGAAGAACACCAAAGCTTCACAATCGGAAAGAAAAAAAAAAAAAAAAAAAGCAGTTATGGGAGAATTCTCATGTCTTGCCTGCTCAAGGTGTTTCTTCTGCAGTAGTCAATGAGTATCTAAATGAGTACATAAAAAGCTGTATCACTAAGATCGACAGGAGAACAGCATTTTCAAATGAGAAGAAAAATTGCTTGCTTTTTATTTTGGGTTTTTTTTTTTCAGGACAATGATTACCTACAGGTAGTCAACACAGTCAACAGATATTTGGTAAATCAGTGGCCAAACAGTAACAGTGACTCAACTTGTCTGTGTAGCACTCTTAGGAGTGGTTTATTCTGTCCTATCAGGATCAGCAAGACTGGCGTTTTAGAGACAATACAGGGAATCCTAGGCTTTACCTTCCTTGTAACAAAAGCTTCCTTGAAAAACAAATTGAACAAGAGACTGACACCTACTTTCATCTTGAATATACTTAACAGTAATGTTCTACAGTTAAGGTGGAAGTAACATTCAAACTGCCTTTGTTTCTTCTCCTACACTGTTTATTTGACTATAGTATTATTTATGCAGACAAACCAATATTGGTGACACCATGAACTTAGGCACCCAAGTTCCCTGTAGAGTCAGTGAAGAAATATGGGACTCCAAACCATAAAGCGGAGAGTTGCCGTAAACAAATCAATAGGGAAGCCAGAGCACAAACAGAAGTTCCTGCCCACAGAAGTTAAATTTCTAGACTTGACGCCTCCATCCAGTCCATCCTTCCCAGGCTTGACGCCATCTGCTTAGATTACCTTTTTTTTTTTTTTTTTTTTTTTTTAAGGAATGCAAATACTAGAGAAGAGCTTACTCTCCAGTAGAAGGCAGCTACTGGAAATTCCGCATAAAACCTTTTTGCATAAAAGCTCAGCAGTCTGGAAGAGGGGCCCCAGGCTTCAACTACCTTGTCAGCCTCAGAGCAGTTAGATTCCACAATGGGCTGAAGATCATCTGACCAGGTAATTTTACGGTCATTCACTTCCATGTGCCTCAGCCTCCCTGTGGCTGCAATTCTACGGCAGCCCACATCAATCCCACCAGGGCTCTGCTTCCTTTCTCGTACAAATAAGCTGTTCCAGTGGGCCAAGCTGGCTGAAGACTAGTCTAACAAAAAGAGGTAATGCGCTTTCTGCGTGTAATGTTCTGAATCTGCTTGGAAAAGGATATGAAGAGTGTGAGAGCCAGAGGTCTCACTAGCGCCTTATCTGTCTCTCTGCTTCCACTGCCATTATCTCGTCCTTCCTCCAGAACTTAGCAGACTTCTCCGTAAGACATTTTAGTTCCTAAAATTCCGGAAAACTACTTCAGCAACAAATAAACAAACACTTTTTGGGGACTGGGGGATGGGGTGGAGATTTTGTTGAGCTGAATAGAAAGGTGTGCTGGCAAAGGTAAATAAGAAAGGAACATTATGCTCCCAGGAAAAGAATGAACAGCCTCACTAGAAGGAAGGCAAACAGAAAAGAAAAACAATGTAGATTTAAGCCTCTACTTTCTGGTGGCAGTAAGTCATTGTGTTAACCTAGATGCCCTCAGAAGCAGCCATCACCTCAGGGAAGAAAGTTTAAAAATTCTGCTTTGTTTAAGCAGAAGGCAGCTTAAACATCATAGTTAATTGGAAGCAGCCAAAGGAACAGGATGCTGGAAATAGCAGCCCGGGCCTTGGAACATTAGCTTCTTTCTTCCCTAAAAGGGAAGCAGGTTTTGGGCTGAGCTGGAAAAGACCATGGCTGGGAAGAAATAGAAAGACAACAGGTTTCACATAACACCTAAGGTGAGATTCCTCCATGTTTCTGAAACTGATCTGGACTTCTAGTCATGTTTTATTCAGAATTTCAGAATATTGCTACCAGAGACTAATGTATCTCTCACCTTTGCTGCCCATGCTTGGATTTTAATACAGAAGAAGTCCTCATGTAGAGTTTCAGGGAAGATTAAAAGCAACATGATGTCTGAACAAAGCCTAAGAAAAGCCTGAGACTTACTCACGCTAGAGTGTAACAAAAGGCTGATGAGTTTAGGTAGGTGCCCCAAAGGCTTGGTTAGCAGCTGAACTGTAAGTACCACAATCTCATCCTGACTTGTCAGAGCACCACACCTTTTCTCTCAGGAAGCGTGCCCTGCTGTCTGGAAGATTTCCCTGGTTTATGGCTTTTGTCAATTCAATGACGCTTCGTAACTGCTCTGCACTCCTGACTGCCCTGGTTCCACCCGCTTGCTCATCTGGCTTAGAGACACTCATATTCGTAATGGTAACAACATGACAAGCTCTTGACAAGTAGTCTGGTTCTTACACACTCCCCTGGAAACTGGAAGATGCTCACGAGATGGAGTCCTCTCAGACTGGTGAGATGGGGATCCTGGATGCAATTGCTACGTGGCTGTTTAGCCCATATGTAAAAATCGCCCAATCAGCTATTTTCTGTAAACGTGATTATTGATGCTGTGTTTAGTGTTTTGAATTCAGTACATTCAGGCATTATCAAATGAGGTTGGTTATTTTAAAGATCTCTCCTACATTCTTCCCCCATCACTTGTAGATCCACGAGTGCTGTCTATTCTCTGCTTGGATCTGATTTTTCCAGTGTTTTTGCATGAAGTTTTATCTCTACCTGCTCAGAATAAGTTTCTAGGACAACCTGCAGTTAAAATTTGAGTACCACAAATCAGACGCTAGTAAGATTATGTTGCAAATAGTCTTTCCAAATTGTTTTCTTAAACTTGGGATGCAATTGGAATTTACAGCCCATTGTATCAGTCTGAACCGCCTACTTAATTCCTACCTCACTGTTACCAGCGAACCTGGGATATAGAAGTGAATTTTATCACCTATTCCTTTGAATCAGGTTCCACAGATGCAGGCTCCAGCTCTACCAGTTTGTGACACGCTCTCCGTAAGTATGGGAACTTTGCCTTCTGCTACCTGTGAAATATCCACAAGTGTAACGGAAGAGGGTGCCGCTTAAGTGAATGATGACAATGAAAACTTTTCACTGCTCTCTCTCATATGCAAGCCTCATGTGTCCATACAAAAAACCAGTAGTTCTGTACCAGTGAAATGGAGGATGAGCAAAGGTGCTGTCTAGAGCAATGTTGCAACAGGCAGTGGCCTGCCGTTCTGCCTGGAAATGTTTAGGGCCCCTAGAGAATAATGTGACATGAAGATATTTAAAAAGCAAGGGAAGAGGAAAAATCCTGTGACAACAGGCATGCACTGAGATCCTCAGAACCACTGTGAAAAAGAGAAGCAAGTTCTTTTTAAAGATGGAGGTTATTAAAAATTATAATTAATTTTGTCATTTTTCCTTTCTTACCCAATATGTATACAGAACAGCTCTATTCACCAACTCTGATGTGTCATTTTCCCTTGCTCCTATCATCTTTTAACCCAACTCTTGTCCTCATTTGATACTGCTTGCAGAAAGCTACTTGCTGTTTTTTCAAGTCACTTTTGCTGGTTTAGCAAATTGAATCAGCCCAGCACAATGTCAGACAGCCATGACTGGGCTAGTGTATGAGAGGGCTGAACCAACAGCGAAGTGTAACTTCACCATGAAGTGGGTATGTGGATGAGGAAGAGGACACAGAGAAGAGGAACTGCCAGTCTCCCAGTTCTCCAATCAGTTTTTCTTAAATACCCTAATAAATCAAAGCTGACAGTACTACAAGACACCAACGCTGAAAGGACTCTATGATGTAGTTTTTTTCATTATGTATAATTTGTAAGGTCTTCTTCACACTATGTCAAATAGAAAAGCTAGCTTAAAGCTAGAAATGTAATCTAAAAGTGCCACACAATAGAAATTTTAAGTAATGACACTTCAAAGATGCCTGGGGAAAGGAAAGACTTAACTTCTTGCCATACATGACTTTCTACCACACAGGGAACCAGGGACTTCTCAACAGAAGGAAACCCCCCTGTTTTTGATTAAAGAAAGACAAGTTGCCCTGAATGGCTACATTAAGAGATACCAGCTGTCACCTTTAACAATATGYGCAACTTCAATAACCCTTTTGGACAAGCAGAAGCTAATCAGCTGTTTTTTGAAGCTGGCTGAACTACTACAGGAACAATTAAAAAGCATGCACTTTGTTGGCTTACTTCTAATACTTTATTTCATGACTGAACCTCTGTTTCAAAATTACTTTTTCTGCTTGAATATCCTGTTTAATGATACCATCAACCAAGCAAAATCTGACACATGCTAGACACTCAACTTGTTTGTTATCCGCAACAAGGATTTTGCAGTTTATTAGTAACGTTCCAACAGTTCCTATCAAAGTCTATGACCTACTGCATGGTGAATGTGTCAGTCCATGCTTGAATAACGGACTTCTCAAGCAAGCACTGAGGCTGCAAACAAGCTTCTCTCTTAGAAAAATGTTAGACTGACTATGGCTAGAAGGAAGACAATGGGGAGAAGAGTTCAGATGGTCARCTGAAGCTCCCCCAGAACAGATTTTGTCAGCACATAAATATCCCAGAAGTCTACCAAAACCAAATTCAAACACACATTTTTACTCTTACATATGAAGAAATGGGAACCGGTCATTGGTCTCTTCTCTCACATACTGAARTCTGCTAGCACTCAGCTGGGAAGATTTTAACTGCCTGAGCTGATGTGCCATACAGTACTTGTTGAAAGAAGCGTCATACTTTGACCAAGGTGATTATGCTGAAGTAAAAAAAAGCCAATAGGTTTTTCTACACAGATACCATTCCTCGTYTTCACTCTGAATGAAAGAGCTTCCAACACCAAAATATTTATAATAATGGCGAGAGAAAAAAACTTCTGGGATGACTAAATTTCAGAAGAAATATTTTGGCAAAGCAAGGTTCTAGAAAATCTTMATCCACCGCCAACTAGAAAGCTCATCTCACTCTATCAGGCGCCATTCTCCTTCCAAAATTGTAAAAGAAGATGTTTCACCAAATTCTAAAATTTACTCATCACTGATTACATAAAATCCAAGGATTATTCCATTTCTGTTCTCACACATTGTTAGAGTARTATCAATACCATCACTTTTGGTATATATTCTCATCACTCTTTAGACTCAAGATTTAAAAAAACAAAACAAAAAAAAAACCCGCAAAACAAACCAACACCCAAACCACAAAAACCAAATTTGTTTTATGGCTGAATCCTCATGACAGGTCATTAGAAGATAGTTCTCCTTAAGATATGCCATAGATGTTTCTCCTTTCAATCATAATTCTTCCTAATTTGAAGAGCTGGATTACTGATTTTTTTTGCAAATTATCTACTATACAGCCCCTGTGTAGGCATTCTCAAAAGCACACAGTCAGTATATTAAGGGATGCTAGAAAAGAACAAAAGTTTCTGCCCTCACACAGCCTGGTGGGACACAACAGGGTAAGGGATAGGAGAAAATTTCTCCCTTCCTCAAAYGAAATCTCCAGAGCACCTGTCGCTATAGGTCCAAACAGCATTCAAATGTGTTTTCTGAACCATTCCAACTATCCAATTTAAAAAAAAAAAAATTGTAAAATGTGTTTTAAAAAGTAATACTTTACAGAAATAATTACACATCATTTGGGGGAGAAAAAAGGGGGATTTAAGTTCCACTTGTCAAAAGTACAGTTCCCTCATTTAGAGGGGACAAAGGCCAACTGAAATGAATTTTGCTTTATTTGCTATCCATCGGAATGTTTTGAAGCCACTGGAAAAGTACAGCTGCACACTGGAGCATCAGGACTTTTCATGAGGGATCCACTCCATTTCCACTGGAATAAAAAGTGGGACCTGAGCACTCTTGGCTTCTTTGAAAGCCTCTGACCTAATAGGATGTGATTCAGTATTTTTTCAAGTGAATAGAAACAGAAGACTCTCAACAAACTGTCAAGTATTTTTTTTTTTCATAGGGGGTTTTCCAGAGTGCTGGTAAGTCACTCCTCACTACCGAGTTTGGGGTTGTTGTTTTATTTGGGGAGGAGGGAGTTTATTTGGGRGCAGGAATGGGAGCAAAACCATCTTGTGGTTTTAAATAACCTTCTCACAAATTATTCATGCTTCCAAATCTTGTTCTTTGTACATATATGGCACATAGGAACTAATTAAGATCTCACTACTGATTTGTATTATTCYAAATGGGCAAGTTTAGATGAGGCTTAATTTGCTGGGGTCTGTCCCCCCTAGTACATTCCACAACCTGAAGTTAAACAAAATGTAATCAAACCATAACATTTTTAAAAGCCATTTAAGACAACCTTTTTGGCAGGCTTTGTGTTAAATTTAATGAAATACAATTATGCCTAGGGACAACTTGCAGAACAGACCCTTTCCAAAATTAAAGATCAGAGAATTAAAATGAAAATATTTACCCAGTGGTCTTCTCTATGCTACTTTTAAAGTAGCTTTATAAATGATGAAAAATAGACAATCTAATTTACTATATAAATTACAGTAATTCAAACAATTGTGTGCAATTTAAAATTTTTGCAACTTTCACTGCCTAAATGTTTTTCAACCCTGAAACATGGAAATATTTAAAGAAAACTCTTCCATCATGTAATTGCTATGAGCTAAAGAGAACTATCTGTACCCTCTACTGAAAAACACTACCAAAAATTTCTAAAATTAACAGTTACTTACTGCAAAGTTTAATTTTGTCTCATACACTTAACACTATAACTGAACAACAAAATTAAACCACTTCCCTGTTTATGTGGATCTTCCCCAAAATTCCTACAAGGAAACAGTTTTTCATGTTAGAAGGCTTGATAAAATGATTGGTTACATTTAAAAATAGCTTTTAAAAACAGATTAAATTTCAACTTACACGTTGATATTGAAATCCAAGTATTCAAAATACAGCTGACAGAATAAAGATCACTATGATCGTTTAGGCAGTATTTAAAGACTAGAGATTAGCGTTATCTAGATGAGATAAGAACTCTGAAGCTGAAAAAAATAAGGTCATGCTATTACAGCTTCAGTTACAAAAAAACCCTCCAAATCACAAGTTTGTAAGCTACCAAAAGGAAGGAAGCTGCTGAAACGAAGTTAAAATCAGCTATGCGAGCTAGCAAATAAAGCTCAAGATACAGCCTGCATGTGATTGGAATAGAACCACTCGTGTAAGGAACACGTCCATAGCGGGATGCAAAGTATCACAAGCAGAGTCCCCTGAGGGCCCACCCTAGGACCCATCCTGTTTCATACCTTTATTGATGGCCGGAGGAGGTGGTGTAACGCACCTCAGTGAGTTTGCAGACAATGCCAGAGGGTAGGGTGCTCAATGGCAGGGATGTCACTCAGGAGGACCTAGACAGACTACAGGGGTGGGCCAACAGGAACCCCATGAAATGCAACAAGGACAAACGTGAAGTCCTGCACCTATGGACAGAGCACCCTCTGTGTCAGTACAAGCAGCRACTGTCAGACTAGGTAGCAGCTCTGCTGAAAGGAACCTGGAGGTTTGGTGGACAATACACTGCTTTGAGCATGATGCTGGAAAAGATCRCCTGATGACCCAAATGAATCTATGGTCCTACGTTTTTAAAAAGTAATTTCAAATAGAAACTACCATTTCTATTCAGAGCCGTTATTATGAAATGACATTAAGAAACAGGTAGACTGCAAGATTACAGTAACCACCAACTGCGCTGTTCCTGCATCAAAACTTTCAATACTMATCTAAAATAGATATAATCTTTAAACATGAAGCTGGCATATTTTCTTCAAAGCATGTGTCTACACTGCACATCACAACAGGTCCAGGGACTGTTCACCTGCCCGTAGGCAACATGTCATACACTGAGCATGTCCATTCCACATAGCGCTTGACCATGGACCTCCTCCTCATGGCTCCATGTGATGTTTTTCCAGCCCCAAAGCAGGTTATGGGTTGGTTTGTTGTTTTGGTTGGTTTGTTTTTTGTTGTTTGGGTTTTTTGGGGGGTTTTGTTGTTGTGGGATGTTTTTGGGTTGGGTTTTTTGGGGGGTTTTTTGTTTGTTTGTTTTTTGGGGGTTTTTTTTGGTTTTTTTTTTTTCCTCAGTTTGAACATGCAAAATAATGCAAAAGCTAAGCTGTAACCCAGTGTAAATCATCATGATGTTTTCACAGCATACTGATGGTATATCCTCCATGCTCTCAGATACAAGATGAGGGCATACTGAAGTGCTGAAGCTGTAGGAATTCTGGTACAGTCTTGACTGTGCTGCCTCCTGGCACTGGCACCCTGCCTGCACTATCCCTCAAACTGTGCTTGCATGTCATCTCATTAGACACCAGTTGGCACAAGCTGAAACAGTATCAGGACTGCACTAGTAGTTAAACGGTATTTGTGTTCACTCTGCAGCCACATTTCACCATGAAGTTTAGAAACAGTCAAAAGAGACAAGCCACAGATCATCTCTAAAACATTCTTCAGATCTACAGTCAATCATATAAAAAAAATTTAAAAAAAAAAAAAAAAAAATCACTGACTTGCCTTACCCCTTTCCATCTTTTCCAGAATAAAAACTGCATGTCTACTTACCCTCATAAAAAGTTTGGTATCTTTCAGAAAATACAGAAACAATATCCTAAACGTTTTTGACCACTTTCTCCCTCCTCCATTTCTAAAAAAGATGGATGTACCATCCAACTTAAAAAGCTGATGTGCCACAAGAAATTTTGCAACTTCAGTTCTAAAAACTAACTCTCTTCTGGTGAAATGACAATACATTGAACACATTCCATTTAGGAATGGAAGACACAAAGAGTTAAAGCTATAGAAAAGCAACAAAATTCTGAGCAATATAGATTCTTATTCCCAGTTTTAAAAATAATTATACAGACACTTTCTGAAAACAAAACCTTTAAGTGAAACTGGATTCTTAAGTAACCTTTCAGGTATTAGCTTTAAACTGTGTCAATGTCAACAATTAAAACAGTAAAACTTAACTCATATGCTGTCATCATTACAGAGACAGTGAAATCTTCCCAACTGTGAGAACAGCCTCATTTAGGCGCACAACAAAACTAGATTAGAAAGCAATAGCTATCGTTTGTAAAAGCAAAATACAATGTTCATTTTCTTAATTTCAGCTTAGTTGATAACTATCTCAAAGTTCAGAACACAAAAGAATTTGACAAATATTCTTGTTTTTCATTTTAGCCAAGATCTAGCATTTATAAAACGTTGCTTCTTCCTGAGTATCTTGCCTTTCAGCCATTTCAATTCACTAACTATAGGCAACATTTCCCTCATGTAATARAAGAGTTATAAAAGCAAAAAACCATATTTTGGCATTTCTTACATGCCCATCACAATTAGGAGTATATAGGGGTTTGCTTTTAATTACATTCTGGTTTCAGCATTTTGAATTGAATTACCACCTAATTACAGCTTCATATAAATCCTTAAAAATAGAAATCATACCTTAACAAAATAAGGAATCTCAAAAGGTGATATCTAGCCATTTAAGTTACTTCAACAACACGTAGCCTTCTTGCCAACTAAAGGTACTCAACATCATACGAAGGCCAAGTCAATGTAGTTTAATAGTTACTAACAAGCCTTCTCAGTGAATAACTCARGAATAACACTGAAGTTAATTACAACTTTGGACTGACTCTTCATCCTGATTGAAACAGGTTATCTTGCACCAATTTAACCAGAAAAACCAGTAGAATACAAGAATACCAGTACTTTTACAAGGGAAGTTTTTAGAATTCAGCAATACTTAATTTACCCTCAAAAATCAATGAAACATCGACATGGCATGGACTTGKAACAGAACAAGCGCTCCTGTTCTTCCACTGCTACATTGTAAAGTCACCAAGATTTGAGGTTACACAGCTGTCACTCGGACCTTTGCTGGCATCAATACAATTTTAAGTATGTCACTTGCTCATTTTCTCCATAACGAAGTTTCTGCCTGAAAGCAAGAGCAGCACAGTTCATTAGGAGGACCATCACAAAGAGAGTTCCAAAGACAGAGAGGTAAAGGCTACCATCCTGGCTCATCCTTCTTTGACTGTGAATCTGAAAATGAGATAATTTGGGAGAACCGTGAAACAGAAGTTAAGAAAGAAATTATAAAAAGAGAAGGTACATTCTTTCGCTGAACTATCTAAACTAATTCTGTTTTTTGTGACGGCACCTAACTAGAGGTGGGTACAAAGAAGTACCTCACGCCTCCAATACCCAGCCTCAGTAGATCCCATCCTAACAACAATACTAGTGCTACCTCCACCTGCTTCTGGCTGCAGGAACAGGTAGTCTTCCCACAAATGCTTCCCTCATTTCCAAGTGTTTTTCAAATACCTCTAACCACATAACCAAAGATTTATGCCTCCAGTTAGTAAGCAAATTGTCTTTTTTTTTCTTCTAGCCAGACTACTTGCTTCCCGTTACAGCTTTAACTAAGAAATGCAGAAGAAATCCATGAATGTTGACCTTTCTCTTCAAGGGTTTCTTTACTGTGAAACTATTAAGGAATGGTGCCTTAGCAATAATTACTGCAGCGGATAAACCCTTCTCTGCTCTCTTTCCACCAACAATTGAAGTATTTGATGCATCTAACGTACGTTTGGGATTCTTAGTCACAAAGATACGCAATGTAAACAATATTGCAGTACATATTCATTTTCTGTGGGATTAAGCCTAAATATGCTCTGCTGTTTGGCACCATAGTCACAAACTGTTTCTAAGAAAAAAAAATCTCCACCACCACACAGACAGTGTAGGGGAAGAAAGATAAGAGATGGCACATAAAGTCACTGGCATCCAATAACACTTCAATTTCCATATGGAAATAACAGGAAATAAGATGTGCTGAATTTTAAGCACCAAGGCAACAAAAACACATTAAGATTTCATCACTCAAGAACTTGGCTGTAAAATTTGTAATTTTCTTGATCTTTTTAAAAAGAGTTCTCATTTGCAGGAACATCAGATAGCTAACAGACCATGTATTCTACCAACCAGCTAAAGCAGACATTTGCATTAATCTGCTTTCTGTTAATTAAGTGGTGGAAATGCATCTCCCCTTCACCAAGAAATCTCTTCCACAATCAGATTCCTTGTCAACCTCTATCTTTTTAGAGCCCACGTTATAACGATTACTCTCCAGATGATTTCCCAAGGATAAGTACCCAGGACTTGCTATATCTTAGCTCTGAATCATATAGGTCTCCAAAAGACTACTTTTGCATATTGCGTCCACCACATTTGTCTGCGAATAAAGAAAATGTTACCACCATCTTTTAAGAGATCCAGACACTATACATATAAACTTCATAATGATAATTTGAAATAGAACTSTATTCCAATTTCAAAGAGAAATAAGCTATGGGAGTTGGAAGAGAAGGCAGAATCAGTAAGAATGAAAAACACTGGAGTTACTGTTACTTTTTTCCCCTACCTAAAACTAATGATATGATAAAAATGAACCTCCATAGTTAAACGGGGGGGGGGGGGGAGCGCATTTGTCTATCCTCATTTGCAAATTGTCCGAACCCATCACCTAAGGGCTTCTGCCCCCAAATTCCAGAAAGATGGGGGGAAAAAAGAAAAAAGAAATGGCATTCAAATACTATCCATTAAAATCAGCTGAAAACTATTATTCATTATAGCTGTAATTACCTTCTTGCACCCCCATATGGCAGAAAACAGCCTTCCCCTCACACAAAACACCTCCCCCCGCCAACTTACATAGCATCCAGCATTTGAAGACCAACTTATTTATGTTTTTTCTATGAGAAAAGACTTGTGTCTGAAGGGTAGACATGCAAATAAAGCCATGACAGCAGCATCTCTCTGGAAACATTTGTCAAGCAGAGTTCTACTAGAACTACGCTTACATGTTCTAATATTGCATTAGAACAAGTACAGCTATTCTTCATAGCTCAGAAGATTTAGGGTTTGTAACTTTTGTTAAGTATTAACAGATGACATAGAATTAGTAACAGAATTTTGATCTGTAATCGAAGTTATAACATCAACCTGGAGCCATGAAACTTTGTAAACGACATAACATTTACATCTCTGTAAACGTATCTATGCTTGAAAACAGTATTAAGTAGGTTTACAAGTCCTGCTCTCAACAGCAACATCAGGAGTGCTGGGGTATTGCCCAATGATAACACACTTAATACAAAGAGGTGTACACTCTTATGAAAAAAGGAATCTTAAGCAGGATTTTACTTTAAAAGCTGAGTTTACATTTAAAAGCTAAGTCTGAAGTGTTTTATTGCTCTGCCTGTGCAATGAGCGATTAGAGTTCAACCACAATCATGGACAGCTTGCAGAGAACATACCAGCAGAGACAATTTCACAAACAATAGTCCTAAACCTTTGGCAGGATTTTCAAGTGCTACCAAATTAATAATGAAAGGACAGTAAAAAAAAAAAAAGTTACGCTAGTAAAATTAAAGAAAAAAGTCTCACCTCCCACCCCTCAATTCCTTCAGAACACCTAACCATTCAGATTCTGAAGCTGTAGCAGTATCTTTGGCTTTACAGTTCTATCTAGATTTTTTT
>JAYKAV010003177.1:999526-1212223 GCA_035582835.1 Phoebastria nigripes
GGGGAAGAGAGGAGAGAAAGAGGACCAAGACTTTCCTTATGTGCTTCCTTTTGCTTAGGTGATTTTTAATATCAATCAAGCTTAAGTGAGTTTTAACAAATATGGGTCTTGTCCCCTGTAAGAGACTTCAAGCTGCAGAACTACTTTGATGACGGACTGCCCAGGTACAGAGACAGAGCAGGCAGCTCGGAAGAGAAGAAATGATGGTTTAGGAGATATGGAGTGTAAGAGCAACAAAGGGAACCATGAGATGTTAAAAACTATAGCACCCACAACAGAAGATTTTGGTTAAAGACAATCCACTACTTTAACATCTCCCACATTTTCAGCTGTATAGGGCGCATATTCTGAAACATCACAGAAAATTATGAAAGTATACAGTGTCTGTTCCTGAAAGTTCATAAAGTCTAATTCAGCAATCATGAAAACTAGAGGACGCAAACACATTTCCTTGGGGGAGGGGAGAACATAGATAATATCTGAAGAGAAGCGTTCTTTAATGAACAAGCTATTTTATTTACTATTTTTCTTTTTTAAGTTCACCTACAATCTTGCCTCACCTACAAGAGAGGCACAGGAAGCATATTCAATTGTTCGTTAAGTATTTTTTTATTATTCAGCATCTTCTGTTCTTTATCAAATCAAAAATACACACAGGTTTATATAAAAAGTATATTAGCGGGCACATGGAGAACCTTGACCTGGGCATTTTGTTTTCATGTTTAGTTAATACGCATTCATCTCATTCTCTTGAATTAGTACAAATGGGTGCAAACCTACACCCACTTTTATCCAAGCATCTACAAATATTTTAAAGCGTAATAACATAACACAGATGCTCTTTTTCAAATATCTTAGTCAGAAAGGGGAAATATTTTCACTCCCTTAGCAAAGATTATTAGATTTAATTCACTGGAAATTCCTATCCATTTGAAGTACATTTACAGGATTTCATACAGCAGTTTATAGATAGTAAAATAAAATGCCTTCAACCTAAAGACCACTTCCACACCTACCAGGTAGAAAAAAATCCCACAACATTTTCACCTATTTAAAGAACACTAGTATTAATTGGCTATGTAAACAACTGCAGAAAACAGTTGCATATAAAAATAAATTAGTAAATACAGAAAACCAACACCCCCACTCCCCGACACACATGCTCAGAGTAGTTGGAGACTGCATACCGGAGAAAAACAAACCAGACATCTTCACACCTGAACTCTAGGATTTCTTCAACCATTGCCAATATTCTTAAATATATAGCCAGGGCAGACTTTTTTYAGACTAAAGAGTGGAAAAGGAACAACTTCTGATGATGATGATGTTGGAATCAATTGATCAGGTAGGATTTTAAACCGAAACAAGTCACAGTTAAGAGAAGAAACGCTACTTATCAAAATGCCTGTACTTCATGCTAAAAGCTTACATAATCTTGTAATTTTGATCATAAAAACAAAAGCTTACTGTTGAATTTATTTATTTTTAGACCTACACCAGGACTGCAGATACTCTAAAATTTTAGGTGAGTAGAAAATAGTTTAGTAATTGTTAAATACCGGAACACTTAATGTGTAATACTGGAATAAYCACCAAAACAATGTCATTAACATGAGAAGCAGCCCGAATTGCAGCCAGTTTCCTGCTCATTTAGCAAAGATTAATTCCATCTTCCCAGGCAAGAGAAACATTCATTTACCTTACCAAGAGCAACCTGAGCAAGAAATGCTAAAGAAAAGACTGCTTTTGTTGCTTAACCGTTCTTTTTAATAAGTAGGATAAGTAACGTCAACAAGATCACTATTCTGTGCTCTAGGCAAAAAGATCTTAATAGAAGGACGTGGAAGGGAGAGACAGACATGAAGAGCAGATGGCACCAAGTCTTTCAGAAACCATCAGTGAGGGGGAGAAAAAAGTTTCCCTACAGAAAATATTCCCGAATTTAGAGGAATGCTGCTCAAGTAACTTAAAAATAAGGTTTTAGGAAAAGATGAAAGACACATCTTCTACTACAAGACAAAACTGTCAGAAGAAATGGTGTTTTGTTTCAGGAGAGGAATAAATGGTATACCCTAATAAAAAAAAATAAAATAAAAAAAAAAACCACCACAAAACAAAAAAACAAAACAGGAAACAAAAAAAACCCCACTCTGTCTGTCCTTAACCTGCTCTGTTATTTATCTGGTTAAAACAGAAAGGATTTTTTTGGTTTATTTCTGGCAGCGCTCGCCATTTCACAGCACATTTAGCGCACACGGAATTGATCAATACAGCTACAGACATAAGACTAGACTATCCATTTACTAACCACAAGAAAATGCCCTGTTCAGCAAAATCCTGTACATTATAACACTGAAATTTTAAAAGGCATTGTTATACGGATCTCATTACTCCCTTACACCGGTTACACTGAGAAGCTGAGCACTTGTCTGCTAGCTTTCAGACTGATAAACAAGTATACCTTCGCACACTGTGCAAGAACTCTAAAAAGTTTATCTAAACCTACACAGAGGACCATATACACATTCAAAGCGTAAGCAGAAAGTGCCAGGCTTGCCATGTAAACAAATATTAGATCCGTTACAAAGCTCATAATAGGTTTTTTGTGAAGCTGATGGAGCTCCAAGCAGAAATGTACACACAGTTCCCCCAACCACTGGTTGCTACCATAACCATTTTCCTCCTAAAGAAGCGTGGGGAAGTCCTCACACCCTGCTCGCTTCTCAGGACTCAAGAGCTGGCGTTTGAAACTCAACCTCTGCTGTTTTAAAGAGAAAAGTAGTAGCTTTTTTTGCACTACAAGGCAGTGACGTATTGAGTAGCAAAATACAAAGCGTTACAAATTATTGTTTAGAAACTGAGAGTCTGCCTTTTCAGCCTAATTCTGTGCATACATCTATACGTGCACACACCCCTCGCTATCATTAAAGGACGAGCTAATGCTTTCAGAGCAGTACCTATTCTAAACTAATGAAGCACTAATGAAGGTTGCCATTCACCAGTGAATGGTCCGGAATAAGAGATCTAATTGAAGTTAAGAGTATTTCAGCTGGGTTATTCTTATTTAAAAAAACACCATGAAACACTAATAATTGCATTGCCAGATTGCTGTATGTGACACTAGGTGGTTATGTCTCCACATTTGTTCCACACAACTGATCTGAAATCYAAGCGCTGCACGCGTTTGAAGTGCTCGTTATACATTTTTAGGAATAACGACAAMAACACCTTCTGCTTTTACAGTCACTGCCATCCCCAAACATTTGTCACCTGAAAAAAGAAAGATTTCTCCTCATTTATACTAATCGTCACAGTTACCTCAAGCTTTCAAGTGCTGGYCCCAAAGCCTTACGTGTAAAGCGACAGAACCAAGAACATTCACTTACCTGAAGAACAAGAGATAAGAAAAACAGCGAACGCCAACTTAGTAGCAGCTCCCATTTTCCAATGCTGTTAGAACATTTAAGTGACTTTAAGTATCCAGTTTCCTGGGTCCCGCAAGCTGGAAAATCTCCCTTCTTGCTGAACCGTTATAAAGCAATCTATAGCAACATTTCTGCAGCAGATAATGTTCATAAAACAGTAAAATCAGGTTTCTTTACACACTGACGATCTCCCTCCGGCTCCTTCTAGCGAGAATCCGGGTTAAGGGATGGATATATTTGGAACCGTGTTTCAAAACACACGTGTCATTTGGCTTCTGTACAAACGGTGGCAAAATTTAATTCATAAAAGTATGCTACGAACCCACGTTAAAAAAAAAAAGTCAACAATTAAGCCGCGGGACACGACGAAGTCTCGGAGCACACTCCAACTCTGCTTTTCCACATCAAGCTCCGTAAAGCATCCCTCGTGGGTAGCGAGTGTCGGGGAGTCGGATCGAAATCAGTAAACACGATGTTTTCGTCCTGGCTCCCCTTATACAACATGTAGTGTTTGGGAGAAAAGTAGCTCCATTTCAGTTTTAAACCTTTTCAAAAGCCTCCGGGTGAAGGGAGGAAGTTTTGTCAGTTTCTCGATGAAAACTACCTTAAAAAAAAAAAAAAGCCACCAGCTACACGTGGGCAACACTTCGGTTTTCTGTAATAATGCTGAAGGATTTAGCGTAACCCAGAAGAGGAAAAGGGGAGAAACGACAGTTTCATAACAAACCAACCTTCGGGCTTCCCGAAAAGTGGTAAATCTCTAGTCCTGCCGCCAGTCAGCGAGAGCCGCACATCTCCCCTTCTCTCCCCCGTCTCCGCGATCCTTCTCCCGGGCCGTGCAACACCAGCACTCCCGAATCCCAGCAAGACTTCAAATTCTTCTAAGAGATTTCCATCCCCTCCCCCCCAAGAGGCTATATTTGGTATTTAAACACAGAAGAGTGACTGAAAAAAAAAAAAAAAAAAAAAATTGCACTATCCAGCCGCTGGGGAGGAGGGTGATATATTCTTTGTGGCAAATCCTTCCTTCCTTGGCTGCCGTGCTTCTAGGAGAATTCAGCTTCTTTGGAAGCGAGGAGGCGAGCGAGACTGCGGGCACAGGGGAGGATGCAGCGGCTACCTCCGTGCCGGCTTGAGGGGCGGCGGGTTTCTTCCTCCCGTGAAGCAGGCTTGTGACTCTTCTGCTTGATGCACACTCCTCTCCAACTCCTCACGGACACATTTCTTTCTCGCCGCACCTCCGCCCGCCCCGCTGCTGTTCAAACGGAGACCCGAGACGGTCGTCCCCCCCTCCGCTCAATCCAGTTCTTGCCTTTTTTTTTTTTTTTTCTTTCTCTTCCTTTTAGGAGAAAGGAGTAAGATATAGCAGGGGTGGAAAGGAAAAGCCTGCTGGACTCCCGCTGTCTTTTCCTCGTGCCTCCCACACAGCGCACCAGGCGAGCCCCGGCCAGAGGGCGGAGGGGGGAGGAATCCCCTCGTCACCCTCTCCCCTAACTCTGACCCCGGCTCACTCCCGGCTCTGAGGAGGCCGCTGCTGAACGCAACTCTCTCGTCTCCCGGGCGGCGGAGGCAGCGCGGCTGAGACCAACTTTGTCCCTCCAGGAGTGCAGTTTAGGGGTTGGCGAGGAGAAAAGGCCGAGCCCGGGGATTTTCTCAGGGCGGCGGCGGCGGCAGAAGCCGTCTCTAGAGTCTCCCGAGTCCAGCTGCCAGCTCGGAACAGCCCTCCGTACCCTGCTGCTGTTGCTGCTCCCCTGTGGTAATTTCATATCTACCCATTCACTTGTATGGCGTGGAGAACGGACCCAAGATGGCGGCGCCCGGACGATTGTTTTTGTTTCCTCTCCTCCTCCCCCTCCCCCACCCTCCCCTCCTTTCCCACAATCACGGCAGCCCGTCGCGCGACGCCGGGCGGCCGCGCGCCGCCCCGGATTGACAGCCGCCCTGCCCACTCACGACCCAGATGCCGCCGCCTGGCTCCGCCTACTCGCCCTCCCCCCGGCGGGGCGGAGCGCGGCCGCCGCTGCGAGGGGCGGGCGGCGCGCGCTCCCTCCGCCCCTACCCGGTGCTCCGCGCTCGGCCGCTGCCCCCGCCCCGCCCCGCCCCGCCCCGGAGGTGTCCTGCCCGCTTTGCTGAGCGAAGGTCGGTGGGGGCCGGTTTCTGTCGCCTCTCGCCTCGGTAACGCAGGGTGGGGGCTGCTGGCGCCCGCCCTGAGGAGGCCGCCGTGCCGGCCGGCAGGTGTGAGGGACGGGCCTGGCTGCGCCGCCCGCCGGCACCTGCTCGCTGCGCCCGGCCCTGCCGGCGCCGGAGGAGGAGAGCTGGCGCCTCCCGGTCCCACCCCTCCGTTATTATTAATTCACCTTTGCGGGGCTTGTTCTCCGTGTTCGGGAGCTTTTCTCCCTGACCGCGGCCCTTTTCAGGTGACGGAGCGCTGTAAGAAAAAAAAAACTACCGCAAAAAACGCTGCGAGACCTGGTGTAAAGCTGTGAGTGGCTACCAGTGGTGTCAAACGCTGCTTTCCCGGCCCTCTGCCTCGCTACCCCAGCCTGAAATACCACTGCCGCTCCSTGACGGGGAGCCCTGCTAGGAGACGGGGCGTGTGGTGGTCCCCAGGGCGGGCGCTTTCCTRGGGTCATCGCTGCTGCCACAACATCCAGAGCGTGTTTTATTGCCTTGCTTTCAGACGCCGTCACGCCAAGACAGTACGTTAATAGGTGGTTGTACCTACAGAGCGTATCACGTGCAATTAATTACGTTTGCGCTGGTCGCCCTGAAGAACAGGGTGCTCTGCTCACTTGGTGGCTGTGCTTCCTGCCTCTGGCAGCTTGCTTAGCCTCCCTCCGAATCACAACAAACTTCTGTTTCCTATCATTGTTTGTCCTTTGGCTGCCGCAGTCTAGCGGCTTGCTGTATTTATTTGCAGTCAGATAGCCTTTTGAAGTGCCTGAGACGGGCACAACACGACATTGTTTTACGTGCTGTGCAAGAGCAGAAGAAACGGTCTGTGCTCCAGAACATGGGTATAAAGCAGCACATGTGCTTGGTTTGGAATAGAGGAGGGAGAGAGCAGCAAGGATGAATAATTTCCAGTGTTCTCACCTTTTGGGGAAGATGTGTATATTGGTAGTACTTTGTGTTCCTCTAGATAAAACACTTTAGTGCTAAATTATCCCCCTTAAGGACAGCAGTTCTGCTCCTTCATGCATTTGGTGAGACTCCCTACCCTTTTTTTTAAATGGATGCCATAAAATAAGTTACCTGTCTCTGAATGAAAAGGAAGACATGTCTCTTAAATCTGGCAATCAATGCAGGAAAGCATAAAGGCCTTAATGCTGGCCTTTAATTTCTGTATTTTTATAAAGGGCAGTGTTAGCATAAGCAAGAAGTACCAAGTTCTCTGAAAACTGGTGTGTTGTTCACTAACCATAGACATGTATTGAGTGATTTCAGATAACTTCCTTTTCATGCTGCTTGATGGCATGGTCTAAGTTTTTTGCTGATGTAAATACTAGGTGGTACTGGATTGGAAGGAATATTATGCATAAGGTATTTCACGTATGTGGATATACAGCCAAGTCAAGGCTGAGTAACACTGCCAAGCTCTCTGAGCTGTGCTAATTCACTGATCAACAGAGGCGTTCAGTAACTAGACCTGGTGAGCCACCACTAGCACTTGGATTCAGACATGAAGAAACGTAGGTATTTCAGTCTATTTATACTGAGGTGTCTGCTGGAGTTCTTAATCAGGATTCGGGCATCCTTGGTGTTTCTCTGCTGTGTTCAAACACTTACCAACACTAAATTCATCCACTGACCATATTTTTGATGATTTGAAACATCCAAAAGGCAAAACAAGATGTATGGGATTGTGCACATCTAGAAGCATTGAGACGTGTGGCAACACTTTTTATGCCATCTTTTATCCAAGTATTTCAGAATGATTTACAAGCATTAATTAATGTAAGTATTACAACACTCCTACTTAATCTGTAGTTTTTAATATTCTTCAATAGCAGAATATTTAAACGTGACCTGTTCTGCAGGTTGTATTTTCACTTGGCTCAGCTTCTTCAAAATGCTCGTCATGTTGCCACATGAGTAGGAAATTATAGCTAAAAATATTGCTATTGTACGTGTGTGTGTGAATATATATATATACTTCCCATTGAAGGTATTTGGTTTTTTGGTGKTTTTTTTTTTTTTACTGACAGAATGTAAATTATGGTCCATATTTGTATTTTACCAATTATTTTTAATAAAAATAGAATAAATATGTCATCTATATAACACCATTTGCATGAATGTCATAGTAAGGAGGTGTCTCTTACTCAAGTAGCTTCTTATTCTTAAGCATGGGTGGTTTTTTGCTTGCAGGATCCCTTTAGCAGAGTAAAGTCTTCTGGCCATCCTGTAAATGTTACAAAAACAGTAATAGTATAGGGTTGGTCTTGTCAATCACATGTTCATCAGGACCACAGGAATCACAAGGAATCAGCATATCTTTCTCTCTTTTCCTTCCCAGTTTTAAGGCCTGATGGGACCATGGCAAATGGTATGTGAATTAGGATGACTATTGCTAACTAGGATCAGGGAGCCCACTCAGACTTCCATACCACTCCAGAAGCATCAGTCTGTTTTCAACCCCACTGGTGCTGCACATCAGCCTTGCATCCTTTGCAGACCTAATGTAGCACGTGAAAAGAAACAAATAAGGAGAGGTAAAAATATGGTCATTTTTGGTATGCAAACAATAAAAACCAGTTTTGTTGCATGGATGCAGCACCATACTATTGTTTCAGTTATGTCATTATAGGCACAGTATCTATATCTGCATTAGGGATTTGCTCCCATTTAAAAAAAAAAAAAAAGTAGTTTAGTGCAAATATTGTACAGACCTTAGCAGAAATTGCCTACAATTTTTGTGAGGTGCTTGATGCAAAATGCCTTAAGGGCTTTGGGCTTTCTCTAGGCTGTTGCTCTTACTGCTAGTAAAAGGATGCATTTTATCCCAAGTAGACATATTAAATGTCAACACAATTGCTATCTCCTCTTTCTTTTTAAATGTCTTTTTGCATGCCTTTCTCATGTGAATTTTGGGGGTGTTTCCCTTTTCTACCTTTTGGCTTAACATTTCTCTTTTCCTTTCGCCTTAAACTCCAGATCTTTTTTCCCTCTTCTAAGATCAATCTGTTTATGCATTTTTAATGAATCATTTACTGTGACATATGAGCACTGAAGATACAGTGTCAGGGACTTAAGCATCTGCGGAGAGCTTCTGTGCAGGAGTAGCAGCAGCAAGATGAAATGGATGTGATCTTAGTTTCATTCTTTTGTTTGTGTGRGATGGTACTTTGCCTAGAGGCAGTACAAATACAAGCTTCCTTCTAGGGAATAATGAGAAGAATTAAAAACTAGCAATGTCTCATTTTTCTCTTCAGAGCACTGCTAGGAATAGAGGCTTTGAGCTGTGCCTTTGCTATTTCCACACTTACCACTGAATCAATACTGTTTACGCAGAAACAGCATGACAGGTAAGAAGCTATTGTGCAAGACTCATTCATAGTATCTATACAAGCATTTTTAAAATGTAGAGTGGGAAACATGGGGTTTATAATACCAGGAGTAACATCAACAGATATAACCCTTGTCATTATCTCATTAATCTTCCCTCATGGTGTAAGTAATTCACCCTTTGAAACCCCGAAGGAAGAGAGGACCACGTTCAGACACTGTCCTTACATAACCAAAACAAAAATGACCAAAACAGCAAGAAATTAATCCCTCTCAGGGATCTCCTCCTTACCAGCCAGCTTAACTTTTCATGCTGTGGGAAAAAGTGCAGATACTGGAGGACAGCCTAATTTTTTACAAAAATGGGTAAATAACTGCCTTAAAGTTATTTTTAATTTCTTACAAGTATGCATAACTTATGTGAAACTCATAATAGTTTAAAAGAGTTTTAATACAAATTTTCAGTTTTAGTGCAGTGGACAGATAACAAAATTACTACAAATTATTCATTACTTTGCATTTTTTACTCTGTTCCAAAACTATTGAGATACTTTACAGTTACATGGATAACACAGCTTTAAAGCACGAGAAAATATAGAATTAATCAACCTTTTAAACGTTGATGAACTGAAATCAAAAGCTTGCCTCTGGTGTGCTTTTGGATTGGGTCAGTATATACGTCCATCAAAATTTTCTCCTTTTACGCTTGTAATCAAACTTACAAATTTTACATGCAGTTGTTGAATCCAGCTGATACCCACAAAGACAAAGTAAAATACATGCTGAAATCATAGCCCTATTTTGGATTCAGGTATTTTTGTGTTTGGCTAAAGTATGCTCATTTTATTCATGTGAGCAGTACTAATAACTACAAATGAATAGGATTTGGCCTGTATCATGTTATGTAAAGCTATTTCTATAGCGAGTTTTTTGTGTGTGACAAATTCCTTTTTAATGTAATCAGATGGAGCCTGTAGACTCACACTAAGATGAATRTTTCCCTGCTTCAAGTTTAAAAACAAACACATAGATACACAATTTTACAGAAATTAACACTTAAATACAATCTCCATCAAGTCATTTTCATTAAAGGCTGCATTTATACCAATGATTATTTTCCTTTTTTGATGTGCTATCCAGACTTTTGTTTCCTTAAAATACTTGTGCAGAGATGAAAAAATATCTAACCTATTTTCTTGGAGGACGGAGTGATGTTTCTTTCTAGGATTTGCACTGTCTTGTCAGAAAAGATCATCCGACTAGAGCTTCYTTGTCTCTTAGAGGCAGTTTGTTGTGTCACAGTTTTTTATTACTGTGGCATTTATGATGTATGATTTCATACACATTTCATAAAATTAAATTTTCTAGATATTGTACTATAGTCCTCATTTATACTATACAATCCTTTTTTTGAAGTGCCATGAAAAGTCCAAGATGAATTCTTAAAACCCTAATCTGTATTATGAAAACAAGGTTCTTCAGGTCTGTGTAGAGATTTTTGTTCTCAGAATATAGCATGATAATTTATATACCCCTTGATAAGCAAACTCTGTGTTTATCACAGAAAGCAAAAGTGCTACAACATTGTAATGTTTTCACCATTATTTTCAATTAATTCTTAAAATGTGTGACAAGTGTTTTCTTTTGCTACAGTGTCCTGACAATGATACTAGATTTTAAAGAATATATCTTTTCGCGCTTACTTAGGAAGTCTTTATATGTATATGTATTGGTTGGTAAAGAATTACATATTTTAGACTGACAATTTGTAATTAAATAGTCATAAGAAATAGGAGGGCAAAGTGGCCAAGTGGGAAGAGATTGTCAGATACCTAGAATATTAAATTGTGTGCTCTTTAGAATTATTTTGTTAATATTACTTTTGGTTCTTTTGAAACAAGGAAAATGCTTGAATAGATGTAATTACTTATGATGTCATTCAAAATATACTAGAAGCTTTCTGTAATGACTGAAGAGCGGGATCAGGAGAGTTGGCTAATTTTCCAAGCTGTGATATGTGGTTTAACTTCAGAGTTTAATCACAAATTGTATATATATATTATTTTTGTTAAACAGTATTAGAGGAGCACAAGAAAGTCAAATACACTGTCACAGGTAATGCATGTATGTTTTTCATAAGCCAAAGACATTTTATCAAAAGTGTAGCYGAAGTCTTCATCTATTTCTTAGTAGCAGAAACAATTTATGGGAGCTTGATGAAAAGCATAGTACTACTGTCAGGTATACAGCCTAGGTTCTAGAGAAAATTAGATCTGTTTTGCTCATTGAATCAAAATGAAACACATAGAAAAGTGCCCCCAGGGGTGGGGGTGGAGAACTTTAAGAAAGTGGGCTAGCTAGCAGAGCTGTGATATCCAGTTTGGATTCAAGGTTTAGCAACAAACTGCATACATGCATAGTATTTTTTAAAAGAACTGACAACAGAGCTTGTCCTTAGAGTTTTCATTTCAGCCCTGAATCTTAAAATCTGAGTTCTTTTGTAGCAGGAAAGTTTATAGGATGTTAATAGTCAACCAACTTAAATTAAAAAGAAGAAAAAAGTTACWAAGATTGAGCTGGAAACCTTAAAAATATGGCTTCTGGAACTCTGTCTTGGAACAACAAATTAGAAGGTCTCGATAGGTTAGTAAATTACATTGTGATCATTGCAGTTAGGAATGACCAGATGAGCCAGCCAGCTTACAAGTAGCCGAATTGTCACAGGCCAGGTTTTCAGGAAATAGAGGAAACTTTGGATATGTATTTGTGGATTTTAGAGTTTACTAGCAGAGATGAGTAGTGACAGCTGAAAAAATGCTTTGAGAAGTGAATCAAAGGTTTGCAGGTCTGAATGGAAGTTGGCTGCCTGGAGGAAGAGGAGGAGTGAGAGGCCTTGGGTGAGACCACATGTTTACAGTTGTTTCTGAGTCTGTCCATCAGAGAGGTCCTGTTGTCCCACTTTAGTAATTTAAAACCTCGGTACGTATAACATTCCTGGGAATATTATTTGATTCAGTTCAATGTCATAGACGAGTGCTGGGGAAGATGATTGAGTGCCAGTTTTTGGTTCAACAGGTAACTTAATAATAAAGTTTCCAACAGTATTGTTAAAGAACAATAATGGGAGGTGGACTTTTTGAAGATTCAGATGGATTGGAGGATACTGAAGCTCAAACATTAGTTACTGTTTTTGCTAAAATGCTAAGAAATTGAGGCTCCAAAATGTAACTAATTGGTTTCAGAAAGAGATGGCAACTGGGCGTCGAGTATCTATCAAAAAATCTGTGGATATTGCATTTGAAAATTGGTCATTTGGATTTTTAGAAAAGAAATGTGAAGATCCATGGTAATGAAGAMGCTACTAATAATTTTGTGTTTTATTGTGGCTAATAAGTGAAGAATGTAGAATTAACCCTTACAAATACATTATGTGGCAGAAGAAGTTGTCCTACTTGTAGAGGCAGCAGCTATAGGCTAATAAAGCCTTCCTGCAAAGGAAAATGGTTGCAATGTGATTTGAGACCCACTTCCTTGAAAGAAACTTAGCTACTGATATTCCTGCTGTTATCTGAATACTTGACTCCAAGCAGCAAATAGTGACTGTTAGAATTCCCATTGTGAAAGAGGAACAGCTACATCTAATAAATACTGATAAAGAGTAAAATTACAAAGGGAAGGGGAGCTTCCAGAGCTTCTGTTGTATTTGTTGTGGATTGTATTTTTTGTAGCACAGTGAAATATTTCTAAATGATGGGTAGCAGAAAAATCTATTACATCAGTGCCTGTGCAATGAGATCTGACAACATTAAAGATGAGAGCTGCTGTTGACTTTCAGTGCTTCATCTGAAACCGCATCTTCCTCAGGCCCATGATAGTGTCTCACTTCCCTGATCTACCAAGTAAACAGCACTGCTTTTTATTAAAGGTAGTTGTGTAGAAATGTAGCAGGAATCCTGAGGAAGTCAGAAGTGTGACTCTGGGACAGTGTTGCCTAATAGGTATGAATTGGTCTAAGTTAATGTGTTTTGGTTTCAGCCCATAATCAGTGATTTAGGGATTTCATAATTTCTCCACAGAATTTAAGTAGCATTAAAATAATCCTGCCAACAGCAGCTCAGCCTGCAGACACCCCTTTGTTCCTGTTCACTGTTACAAAAAGCATACCTCTCCCCAAGTGCTGTAATTCCTGAAAATCTGGCACATTATAGGTTTCCTTGTAAAGAGTATGGAAGATTCCCAAATTTGACCTATTTCAGATCTATAGAAGGACGGAGCAAGTGTATAGTCTTAAAAGTCTCTCAAGGAACACCTACTAGCTGTCCACTTCTTTTTCGTAAAGAAGAGAATCCAACTGCAACATTTCTTTCTGATGATTGTGCCTTTGGCAAGATGGATGGGGTGAGCCAATCCAAGGYCATTTAAAGTTCTGTAAGTTAAAACCTATAATCTTGCTTCTGCAACCAGCAGAAGATCCCAGCCTACTGCTGTTACCTATGCTTAGTCATTGTGCCGCTCACCAGGTAGCTAAATCCTTCTCCAGCTTCTACTGCTGAATAGTTTTGGGGTAGATTCATCTATAAATTATTTTATAATAATTACAATTCAGACATTGAACAAATAGTATTTTAATGTCTGAGATGACAAAATTCCATTTACTGCCTATAGTGAGAAGTTCTTTCAGTTCAGGCTATTTTAAAATGAATAAAAGCTAACCTTTTTTCCATTTAACTAGAAAGTTTTGTACATAGCAGTCAACCTTTCTAATATAAAGACTCATTTTTTTGCCTTCAAATTCTTTAGGCAATGAAAGCATACTTCTAAGGTCATTTTTTAGTGATACATAGTGCATGCATCCTTTTAGGAACATCAAGTAATTAACTTTCATGAAACTGCAGAGAGGAAAGTATTTTCATTTTATATGGAGAGGTAGGGAAGCTGAAGTACACAGACATGGATACTTGATTTTTTTTACATACTTGCCCCAAAACATTTGAATGATTCCATTGGAACACCACCATTTTGAAGCTATGAGTCACTTCTGATAATGAGTGTATTGGCGGTTTAGTAATTATTATACATTTGTTGGCAGGAAAATGAAGTTTCTAAAGGCGTAAAATGAAAGTGGGGCCTTTTTGGCCTAGGATTCATACATAAACAAGGATTGCCTCAGCCAGAAGACCATCGTTCCTCTTTTTACCTTGAATACTGATGAACTTATTAATGGCATGGCCAGCAGAGCTGGCAGCGTAGTTTAGAGGTCCTTCTTTCTGTGCCGTTTCCTAAATAATGCCTTCCTTTTCCAGAGAGGTTTATTTAGTTGTTTCACCATTATTATAGTCTGTTTTTTCGTTCATGAAAGGTTCTCACTTCCAGTAAGGTGTTTCTTGAAGGCCACAAGCAYAGTTGTGGAAAACTTCAGTTAGACTGTCCCCTAAAGCCTGTCAGGATCTACACTGACAGAAAGAAACTCTCAGACACTTGACCAGCTATTTGGAAGTCAGAAGGTGGGTGCCAGTATGTCTAGCATTTCAATGTCAAGGTGGATTAAGAGCATTAAGGAAGCTTAAACAGCTCTCAGGAGAGAGATTCCCATGGTTTTGAAGGCTTATTCCACTGGAACAGTTGCTTGGCTGCAATTTGGGTTGAAAGATCAGAGTTTTTTCTCCTGGAATTGTGCATGGCACTACCTAGTTTTACTTTTTTTATTAAGCATACTCAAGGTTTGAATGTTCAGGTCATGCTGAGCGCTTCACATTTGAGAAGGCTCAGACAACACTTCTTGCCAAGTTCAATGGACATTGCCATGGAAGTTTTCAGGCACTGGCTAAGGCAAGTGAAAGGAAAGAGGCAGGTTTTTTTCTTGTTTGGTTCATGTTTTTCTTTTAATGATCTGTTACAACTAATAGTCCCAATCTATATTGGTTTACAAGTTTTATTGTCATTAAAGTATCAGCCAATTCACTGAGTCATGTAAACAGCTGTGCTATTGGAGGGAAGGACTAAGATGTGGTTGGATGTTTCATCTGTATTAGCTAGCATGGAAGAATTTTATAGAACCACGTTGCCTCTTGTAGCAGTGATAGGAGAAACCAAATTAGAATGTAAGAACAGACTCTCTCCCTCTCATTTTCCAACTAAATAATATGGAAGCATTCAGTTAATCATAGTTTCCGAAGCAGGTTTAATGAAGTTAATACAACTGAACTGCAGTAACTTTGTGCAACTGTGGAGCATTTTTCAACTCAGTGTATAGAATATAGTATGCTGTCAATTGATCATTTGCTGTGCTTTTCCATAATTTCATAATGGAAATTATACAGGTATATTTAGGAATTGTATAAATAACTGCTTTACTTGTGGATCTTCTTAGGATCATCAGCATTACACTACATCTTCTAGCAGCCTAATACCAGTTATATATAATAGTTGAAGAAAAACTATTCTCGTGCACAAGATTTGCTTTCTAGAGTACTGACTGTAGTGAAGACTTAATGTCAAATATTTAGCAAACAAGCTTCAAAATATTGAAAGAACCTTTTTTTTAACTATTATTTTTAAATAATAGCATGCTGTTATCTTTAAGCCCTATTAGGTGATTCACACCTGAGAAAAACTTAGTGGGATATGCACAATATATAACGTATGTCTGTGTACACATGTTAGCAGGTGATTATTCTTCTACATTATTGTTTTGCTTAAATTCTACTTAAGATTTGTACCAGATCAAGACGTGTTTTTTTGGTGAAGATTTTTTTTTATTTAACTAGAATGTAATTACAACCTTTTTATCAAAAGTTTCTTAAAAATAGGAAGATAAAATGAAAATATTATGTAAAACAGGTAGCAAATCAGTCAGCGTGAAATAATTTTTTTATGCCAGTTCTAATAGATAGCTCCTAATACTTGGAATAGCTAATACTTTTGGTGGAAATGCTATGTCAATATAGCAATGAAGATAAACTCTTCAGACTAGACACTGTAGAATATACTGATGCAGTAAGCTTGTGGTTCCAAGTAAAGACAACACTTATGAATATGCACATGTCCAGTCCAGCTGTTTGTCAAATCATACAATAAGAGCATTCAGATTGTCTGTGGCTAGCATTTATATTACCATGACATAGTAACGGGAAAATTGGAGTGTCTTTTCCATCTTGATTCTTCTGGTATTTCTGCTGTTACTTCAGTTTCATTCTCCGTTACCTTTGGAGCATTACTAGAAATTTTAAGCAGAGGCTGAAAGGCTTAGAAGTGGCCTTATTATAGAGAAGGAAGGTTGCAGACTACAGACAGGTTCGGAGAGGAGCAAATGATGGCAGGACAGGTTAGGGTGAGAGAGGTGGGAAGAATGCACTGTGTCATCTGCTTTCTCACAGAAGCTGCATTGTGAGAGGTCTGGTAAGTACATTTATCATGTTATCATCAATCATACAGTAGTTTGATGCAAGTGACTTGGGAATCAGATTTTTGTCCTTGCTGTTGGAACATAGAGTTACCTCAAAACTTACGTATTTTTCAAGCTGTTATAGCAATTTCTAAGCTCTCCTCTGTTAGGCCCCTATGCAAGGCACATGGCAAGGCCATTTATATGCTTTAACTATTCCTGTGTTCTGGAATGGCATTTGTGGATTATTAGCAGTGTTAGACTATAGCAGATCTTTAGTTACATTCATGCTGTACTTCCACAAACACTTTAAGCCAGCATAAGCCAAGAGATGCTGCCCTGCCCTGCACAAATGTTCTTGCAGCTGCACTCTTAATTGATTGGGGAACCGATTTGGGTTAAAACTAGCCCAGCAAACAAACCAAACCAAAACATTAGCTTTAAACTAGTTTCTGAACTCACTTCATTCCTAGCCTCACAAATATTTATGTTGGCTTGAAGGTCTTAACCCTCCTGGTGTTAAGAACACAACAAGTGTGTGAAGAAAACCAGGAGCCGCTTTTTTGATGCAAGGGCTGGTTTRAAGGGCTTGTGGAATTGCAGTTTAAATTGTGGCTCCTTGCTAAACAGCCAGACATTGTAAAGGAGGCTTAATGGTCATCTTTTTATGCCCTGACTCCCAAGGTGTGTCCGACACACCTTGGATAGAGCCCAGGGTGTGCCTTGGACTAATTCTGTCTGTATCACCTGCCTGCCTTTAACCATTTTTCTCTAAAGAACTTCAAGTTGTATCTTCTGTGATCCAAACTGTGTCTAACGAGAATACGTTTCCACACCCACTAAAATATTTTTCTACCCTCTGACGACCTCTCACAACAGATATTTTTTATATTAGGTAGTTCCATTTAGTATTCATGCAACAAAACAATTGGAGAAAAACATGGGACTTAGATGAATTGTGCTTGTCAGTATTACAATCTGACAGTTTAAGTAGCTCATTTCTTTTCTCCAAAACTGTGCTAAGATAATTTATGCGTTTCATAAGTGTTTTATCTTTGGATTACAAGGAATTACAGAGTTTCACTCATCCTAAATTACATACTAGAAAACGCATTCACGTCTCATTTATTACATTGTTGGACATCAGAATAAAATTATGGATCATGGTTAGTTGCATCAACTCCTTTCGTTAGTCTTACAGGTCTTACATAGTACTTATGCATACTTCTGTATCGCTTGGAATTTCTGAGACAATTACAGCTAGTTTAATAAAAATTAAATGCCTTTTTTTGAGAGAAATTCTTCTTAATTTAAGTAATCTTTTAGTACAACGCAAATACTAGTTATGTTATTTTTTCCCCATCTTTCCACTATAAGTCTGCCAAATTTAATGCATTACATGCAGGAGTTATTAATGTAAGTCCCAATTTGTACTTGCCTGCTTGGCACTTCTATCTAATACATTGCAAGCCTGCACCACAGCTGCTGCTTCTCTCTGTCCTCAGGTGCTTGAAGCAAAGGATGAAAGAGGCTGTGATGCTGCATGGTAGTTTAGTGTGATTGTAAAAGGTGTCCCTTTACTCAGTGCAGCTCCACTGGAAGGTCTTCTCTTCCCAGCTGCATTCTATGTTTGGAAGTGCTGTCAGGTGACCTGACCACCATAGACCTTTCTCTACGGGAAATAGGCAGTGGTCCTGTTATAGGCAGTGTGTGGGCATGGGCAGGGAAAAGTTGCACTACACCACTGATTGGTGGTTTTGTTTGTGTGGTTTTTCAACAGTTAACCTAAACATCTGGTCAAAGATCAATACATTATTCTGAGTTGCATCGAGTAAAGCACATCAACTCTGGAACTGCAAAGACACTACAAAATCATTAATTTCTTCAGCTAATATTAAAGAATTAACTCCTACACTCTGCAAAGCAAAATTCAGGAATGTAGCTTGCCACGTGAAATTTAGAAGATATGGAAAAGATAAAGGACTAATTACAGAGGTCGACTGCCAGTTCTGTCTAAACTGTAAGTTTTCTCCTCTTCTCAAAAGTAACTAGGACACTGCATTATAAAAATAGTCTCACAAAATTCCATAGTGGAATGGGTGTTAGTAAGCTCTTAACATGTGCCTTAGGTTATTGCTGTTTGTGTGTCAGTCACTGATTTATTTCTAATTTCACTTTATCTTTGGACAACCAAACTATTTTTGAAATTTTCTTAAATGTTCTTTCATTATAAAGTAGTAGAAGATGAACAGTAGTGGAAGGATTTTAATCCTGAAAATATTTGAAAGAAAAATTTCTCAAACTGTATGAATTTCCAATTCATTATGATTATTAAAGAGCTTTGGCTTTTCTTTCACTAAGAGTTTGCAACCTAATAGTTGCCTTCAGTTATAAAAGCTAAAAAAAAATCATTGACCAATTAACAGGTGTAATTTCTCAAAAATTAAAAAAAAAAAAAGAAAAAAAGAAAAATTAAGGGTTTATCTAAATAATTTATCTAAAATTATCTGGAAGGCTGCTACTAAAAAAGCAGACTTTGAGATTAATATTCTAACTTTTTATTTCTTAGCCCTCTTCTCTGTAATTTTCTCTAGTCTCTCCTCCACCTCATAGCGTTTATCTTAAAAGTATAACTGGGATCTTTAAATAAGAGGAGGGTAAAACCATTGACCATTCCAGCTAAATACTTAAATCACAGTTTAAACTGAAGCTCCTTAATCTAAATCAATTTAAAAAAAAAAAAATCCTCTTAAAATACAGAATAGAGTATTTCACATTGAAATAGTTGAATTAACATACCTGAAAGGTCAGCAATCTTCAGAAGGGAGGAGTGTGTACCACTACTGATGATATGGGGGATGAAACCTGTTAGTCTGGACCTGCCAGCCAAGATACTGTGAGCGTGGAAGCATAGCCTCCTCTATAAGAGTACTCCTTTGACTAGGGGAGGAAAAAGCCTTATGTCGAGTTAGCTAATGGTATTTCATTCGCAAGGTGTGAAAAACTAGAGGATCAGATTAATTTTCCAAAAGGATAGTGGGCTGAGGAAAAGATGTTGGAAAGACCAAGGATTTACTTCTCCTTGCAACATCATATATGAAAACTCAAGTTGCAAACACACAGTTCTGCACTGTAAACATTATATGCAATTCAAAGAGGGTATAGGAGGTAGAAGGAGCCAGAGATACAAAAACTGTTTCTTCGGAGAAGGTAGGAAAGTTGAAGTGAAAATTTTAAATCTGATTTATTGAAATTCAAATTAGTATTTCCATTTAAAGGAAATTTCTTAAAAACAAAATTTCAATCCAGACTAATTTCAGTTCTTTTCTAGTGTAAAAATGTTCAGTAGTATGGAAATTCAACCAGCTCCAGTTTAGAATCCCTTTAAAGTATAAGGAATGATTATTATCTTAAACAACTTTAAAGTAAAGGTGGAGGTTTTTTATTTTAACTCATGTGAAGTAGTATGAAACAAAACCTGGATACTTAAATAATTTTATGATGTAGTTCTTAATTATCAGAAACTACACTTTTAATAAGAAGTTACTACAACCTAAGTTGCATTGAATGTTTATAAATAGCAGGTTGGAAAAAATAATGCACCTCTTTCATACGTGCAGTGCTACAGACTTCTTAATGGTTAGTTTCTAACTCGTATTCAAGTGGTGCTTGGAAGCAATACATGAAATTAAATGCTAATATTGGGTTTTAGTAACTTATAGATATTACTGTGATGTAACAGGTAGTCTATCACAGAAATTGCTCTCTCTCTCTCTCTCTCTCTCTTCCTCTCCCCCCTGTGTTGTGATCTATAGCTATAGGGTTCTGTACAGTTTTTTTGTACTATGAATGCTTTTCTGTGTCTGTCATTCACCCACCTACCTCTCTTAGTGGTGTGTCATGAGTTACTATTGATCAGTTTTGCTTTACCAGGATCTTTTATTATGGTTTTCTCAGAGTTGGCATTTTATCTTTGTAGATGCTTAGGAATTAATGTCTCATAATGATCTGAAGTTTGCTACTTTGAAGTCAGAATTTTTAAACAGGAGACTTGGCAATAGATGTACTGTAGCTGCTCTTAACAGTTTAATTAATGCTGTGTTATGTATGCACATTTTTTTAGCATATACTATTTGGAAACACTACTTGATATATAGAAAGAAAAAAGTGCGCACACTCCCTAAGTGATGCATGTTGTTGTGTCTGTGAACTCTGTACATTTGTAATGTTAAATTTGCCAAAGTTAATGTGTTGAAAAGTAGCAAGTTACTTAAGTTAGTTAAATGTCTCTTTCTAGAGGAAAATTACCRTAATGGTTACTTTTACTAAAATGCAATTACTGTCATTGTAACAATCAATCATATTTTCTTGTGGAAGGAACTTAACCTAGTTCTGAATGCATTAAAATGCAAGATTGTTCTGCTCAGTGTTAAAATGAGCTTCAGAGGCAATATACTTTTGGGGAGAATCAAGTGGAAGTTCCAGTCATATGGTTGTCTTCAAGACTATTTGAAAATAGAAATTAACTTCTTAAATGAAGTTACCAAAGTATTATAACTGAAAGGCTTTAAAAATAATTGAAATTGAGCAAGTTTTTGTTACAGCTGAGCTTGATTAAGCATTAAGCAAAAAGTTCCTGTATGCATTTATCACTTGGCTGACAGAATCTACGAAGTTCTCCACACCAATCTGTAGGACAGGGTTGGTTTGTCTGCTATGACATCCTCCCACTTTTCTTCTTTGCAGCCTCTTCTCTCGGTCTTATTAAGCCTGCAACTTGCACTCAATTTTCCTAACATTTCTYTTCCCTAGCCTTCTTTCCTTCCTGATAGTGTCTTTCCAGTGTCTTTGTTGTCCTAACTCCTGTGAAAAATTCCTGAGCAAATAAAATCTTCTGCAAAAAGTAGGAGCAAGATAAAGAAATTGTGCATTTTCTACTGGGTTGATTCCCGAACTAGTCTCTGAGAGACTTAGRTGTATTAGGGGTAGTTGTTGCTTCTTGACCTCTCATGGTGTATATAAATGTAAGAGACAGGCCTTTAGCAGGAACCGGCAAAATTGCTAAGAGGCCCATCTGAAATACTGAAGTTGCTTTGATTTACTCGTAGTACTGCAGGTGGCTGCTCCTTACTTTGTGACTTCTTATTTCTCACTGAAATGTATGAGGACCAGTGCTAGGAGAGAATGGTTTCAATGTGCATATTTATGCACATCKAATGGTGTCTGTGCATATTTATGACAGTACTCCTTGTCTTGCAGTACTCATTTCCAAAGACAACAAAGTCACTTTTTGAAGTATAGGACTGTAATGTTGAATGTAAAATAATAGTACCTCTACCAATCTTAAAGATAGAGAGGTGATTCTGTAATGATATTTGGTAATTGTGTCTTTCATGGTATTAGAATAAAGGAACTGTATTACAGCTAACTTGTAATTGCTTGCTAATTGTAAATTTCTTTTTTTTTTTTTTTAAGTAAAAATGTGCCATTCTTTTGCTGTCATTGCCTGTGTTCATGCTATTTCTGAATAGAGCTGATATCACTTCAGAGAATAAACATAGAATGTTACCTTGAAAATAAATGAGGAATATTTTCAATATCCTAGATCAAAATCATTAAAACATGTAATAGTTTTATTGGCAGATCAGGCACTGAGATTTTGAAGCTAGTTTTTGTACTTTAGTTTTTCAGGTATTATATTCTTATACTTTTGTATAAACAATTGCATAGCGCAATTGTTATTGTTATATAAATGAGTTTATGTTATATAATAAATTACATGGTAGAGAAATTAGTTTATATAATACTCAAAGATATTTTCATGACTGCTTTTATAGGAAGTGTCTTTCCTTGCACAAAATACTTTTGTCTGCTCTGTCTGCAAAGAAGATATGTACTTAAATTCTCATAGATGATAAATAATTTTGATGCTCAGCTTGAGATGTCCTATAAAGAACATAATTTTTTTTTCAGGCAGTATTGATCATTGCCATGTGGAAATTTGAATCAAATTGTATAGCCATAACTTGAGGCACAATTAATAATCTCTTGAAAGTTTTGACCTGTCTTGTCAGCAGTTTAGCTGATTTGTTCTAAGATGGTGGACCTAAAAGGATTTTTAGAATTTCAATTTTTTTGTCTGCCTTTATATAGATGCAAAAATAGCATCTTCATTGAAAAACAACTGCTAAAACATGCACCGTAAGTGTTTCCACACTTCAAGATTCATGTTAATATATGATACTACTGTGGTAAATGTATTACAATAAACACATGCATTCCATACATCCCCAGTTTTTCTTGGGTTTATGTTAGGTTTATTTTGCACAAAGAGTGCCATAGGTTTCAGTGAGTATATATACCCATTGATAATACACATATTTAGGTAATTTTCTATTTAAAATATGAATGTTATTTTAATTTCACCGGTTGTAGTTATGTAAATTATTGCTRTAAGTGTATTTTAAATATTTATTTCATGGCATGCTTTTCAAGCTCTCTTCAATACAAGAGAGTGATAATAGTATAGTATCTGTGATTTATGTCACAGTATTTTCTTGCAAGTTCATTAAGGTCTTGCAATTTTTGCATTAAAATCTATGCTTTGGTTTTGGTTTTAAAATTTATTCTTTTATATGAAAAAGTGTTCTGGCTGGTATTCTAGGGGCCTTTGTTGGATTTTGAAGAAATCACCTACCAAATGATATCCTTCTACAAAATTTACCTTGTACTAAAAACTCTTTACTTAATGTCTCAGTGTTATGGATCACATGGTAATATGAAATAGCCTAAAATTTGACCAAATGCCAAATTGGTCTGTTCCAAGCCAAATTAATCACAAATTTATTAGGTAAGCAGTCTCAATACAGCTTATAAGATTAACCCAAAAATACAATAGCAAAAACGTAGGAGGAATTTGGAGAGGTACATGTAGGGTATGAGGGAATCACAGAATCGTGCAGAATGGTTGAGGCTGGAAGGGGCCTCTGGAGATCTTCCCTGTGGAAGGGAGATAGAGGTTAGAGTAGAGCCAGACATCTGACACCTAGATTGATCATGAAATATTAGAAAAAGATTACTTCATGGAATGACATACAAAGTGACAGGAGAGAGCAGCATTACCAGCATTTGGAATAGAGACTGCATACTTGATCTAATGAAAGGAAAGCATTTTTAAGCATTAAATGTGTTTAGTTGGTGGCTAAATAGATTTTTGGGTTTTAGAGAATTTATATACAGCATATATCTAACAAGCTCTTCATTCCATTTCTAGACCACATTTCCAATCTATGTATGTGTGTTTTTAATGAAAATTTTCTAAATTTTATTTTGTTAACGAAAGATATTTAATGTCTTATTTAAACAAAAATAATAGACTATACATATTTATTTTATATATAGAATAGTCATGATCATTTATTTTAGAAATATGCGCATATAGTAAGCACATGTCAGCTAGGTAATCTGATTCGTACTAACGAATAAAAAAAAGAGCAATGCTTGTCATTCTTAAGTCAGAGGCTGAAAATAAAATATTTTTCAAGGCTGACTGAAAAAGCTATTCCCTCTTTAGAGTAAGTTACAATATAGATGGTAAAGCTAGTCAGAAAAGGTGAAAGCATAGTAATTCCTTGCCCAGCTAGAAAGATTTTTCACTAGATTAGGACATAAATACTCTTGTATGTACTCTTGTTTATCACATTTTTCTTGACTATGAATGGCTATCTCCTTATTGCATTTCTATTAATCATTTTTAGATTAATATATAGTTTTCTGGAATAATTGCCTATTAATAACTTCCTACAAGTTGTCCTATTAGTATTATACTTTATTGTTTCTATCTTGCAGTATATTCCTGGAATAGATAATTACTTCACTGATATAATCATAGAAATAATAGTATTGTCCTTATGTTAGAAAATGGAGGTTAATACAAATGATGTTCTAATTAGAATTCAGAAGACTGGTTGGCACACAGTTGATTTTGTTGGCTCTCAGCCTAATCTTGTTACATTGTTTTTAACTATGARGAGAGTGGGTTTAAAGATCTCCAGCAGTGCAAATGAGATGAGGGAGTTATAAAGAGCTTAAAGAATCAGAAAAGTATAACTCCTTCAAAACAAATTATGTAATAAACACAATGCTTAAAAACTTTGCCTAAACATCCTTTAATGTAATATGGACACTTCYGAAAAACAATTCAAATTTCTGGTGGTGTTAAATAGAAAGAGTCAAAGTCTTGTACTACTGTACTACTTACAGTACTACTCTCTAATTGTATAACAACTTCTGTGTTTAAGTAGTATATGGGTGTAAAACATTAGTAGTATGTTACATTTTTATTTTTAAAAGTATAATAGTACTTTAAGTACTAAAGAATCACTTTATTTTTACAAATACATGTAACGTTCATATTACGTGGACTCTATAGCTCTTCTTAGTAAGACTGTTTATAGCATTAGTTTCTGTGAGTTCCAAGACATTTATGTCAAACTTTTTTAATATGGTTGACTGCTGACACAGGTGATTCAGACCTTTTAGTCTTTTTTTTTTTTTTTTTTTTTTTTTTTTTTTTTGAAAAACAGCTAACATAAAATCTTCACCTTCTGTGGCCATTTGACTGTACCTAGGTTATTCAGATTTAATTACATTATGTGGGTAAAGACAATTGCTGAATACTTCAGATAAAACTAGACACAAACATGGGCCAAGACAGACATGTGAAATTCCATCAACTTTAATGGAGGTACCCTGTCCTGTGGTACGTGTAGAGCGAACCTATTGCAATAGAATAGGACTTCACACCCAACTCACGTAGCTCCAAGAAATTCTATGTATACAATAATGACAAATACTTTATATAAATAAGGTGCTTTTCAATATGTTCTTTCTATGAACTGGCTCATAGAAAACCATTGTAACGATATCATTACTGGTACATCTGAGGACTTCTGATGGTTAGCCATGTTCTTCACCCACCGGCTCTGTGGACATGAGGCTTTACTTCAAAGATCTTTGGATTTGCTCTTACCCTGATGCTGAGAGTAATGTTTTCTGATCTTACAGTTATTACTTCTGTAGAGAAAATAATCTGTGACTGATTTGTAGATCTACTATTCCCTTAATTCAAGTTTTGTTGAGTATCTGTAGCTATGTTAAGAAGTAAGGAGGTTTTATAAAATAAGATTCCTCTGTATGAATTCAGAAGCCAAACTGTGGCCTACCCAGTGCACACATCCTTTATTCAGGTGTTTCCCAGAAAGACCCCAGTAGACCTGCTCATCAAAAGAAATAAGAGGGTTAATATTTCCCTATGTAGTTCTCCACCATTATACCTATTAAATCATTAGATTTCAAGTCAAGTCAAATTAGCATAGGAGAACCAAAAACTGTAAAATGCTTCAACATCATTCTTTTTGTCCTTTTTTGTCTATTGTTGTATATGAAACACAAGCACGTGCACAGAAAATTAGAGCATATACATTTAATATTTTCAGTAAGGTTTTATTTATAGCTTTGATCGTGGTGAAGATTCAACCACTCTACAATTAACTCGTTATGTGGTGGGTGGAGAATGGTGGCTATGTTCACTCATTTTGTAGTATTTGGTATAGACAGGGAAAATCAATACGCTTTCGATGAAAATATCAACAAATGCTTTCTTTGGGGTTTATTCAAGGGTATCTTACAATATTTCCTATTGATGAGAAGTTGCAAATGAGACAAAGATGAATGGCTGTGAGGATATGGTACAATAAACATAAGCATGAGTTTGCAATGGTAGCAATCCAGATGATTTAAAAATGAATACTTTTGTGAATATTAAGTTTGGGCCTAAGAAGCAGTGTCCTGTTCAGAAGTATCATGGATCTATCGGCCATTAAAGATAAAAAAAAAAAATCTAACTTTCAATGTTCAGAAAGCACTGAGAATCAGCCCAGCTAGCAGTAAGACCCAGTACTTGTTTAAATGTATGAGCATTACAGGCAGTCTAGCAAGGAGGAAGAAGTATGAAAGGTGTTGTAAATATTTTCAGCCTTTAGAAAGGCTGCAGGGATGGACAATTCACTTTCTAAGGTTTCTTTTTGTTGAAATACTTAACTCTGTAGTACACTTCAACCTGTATGCATCCATGCACCTTATCATTGTATCGCAAAGCATATACTGCCCCTCATATACAATAAAATAGTATATATAAAATAAAACATAGGGAAAAAAATGGTAGCAAAGACCTTCCYGGCTTTATGAAGTCTAGTTCACGTCTTCTTTGAGTAACAGAAATTTTGCTTCGTGAGTTACTAATTTCTACATAGTATGCTTTTTTTGTGTTAAGGTGTGTAAAATGTGAAAGAGTCATCAGCATTTTAAAATATTTTTTTCCTCCGATTATAATGTATTTTTTTCTTTAGCTTAGATGTGATTCATTACTATATAAAAAGCAATATATTTTTTGTAATTTGCCCCTTTTTGTTTTAAGACAACATTCGAAAGCATCCATGTTAATGGCCTAATTTCAGTTCCAATCATTTATCTTGGTTAAGAATGAAGGACAGAGCTATACCGCAATTTTACTTTTCTCCATATAATAAACCAGCTGTAGAGCTGGAAAGCACATGATTTCTATAGGCAGAATTTTCTTTTGTGTGGAAAAAAAATACAAAATGTTTTAATCAGGTCTGTTCATATCTTCAGGAGTTCAGGTGATATTTTTTATTTAAGTCCTTGACTTTTCATCATAGAGCATCTTTACTTTAAGTGGGAGCAAGTTCAATATAGATGTTCTTTACTAGGTGTGATTTGTTCATTCTTAAAACTGAGCATCTATATGGTCAGTTCTCTAGTCAATAGTCAGCTGAACCAGCATTTGATTGCCTTGGTGATGGCTGCATGACTGTCTGCCCATGACCTCTTTTGCCTTTTCTTATAGTGTTTCTATTTTATAAGTTTTTAGGCATTCCCATATGTTGGTAAAGCATCCTATCCTCCCTTAATTTTTTCATTTTCTTGAAGTTATTCCACCTTTCAACAATCATTCAGTTTGAATTCTCTTGGGTCTTCTGATACAATTTTCATTTAATGCTGATTCTGTTATTACGTACAATACTGTTGCCAATTCATTGAACTGATATAATTTGACTTGCAACCAAACAAAATCATCTTATCATAATTTATAATTTCGCAGATTTCCATATACTATTTCTTCATCTCTGTCTTTGTTGGAATGATCAACGTTTCTTGGTACGTACATTTACAGCAGACTAAGTAAATCTATGTCCTTGAGTGGGGATGTATCTTTCTGGGAATTCCCTGCAGAATTGTATCAAATACATCAGAGTAAGATACCATGAAGCATGAGTATCTAGAAGGAGGAAAACTAGGTCAACTGAAATGATCACTGAGACTGTTCAAGAAGGGCTGTGAAGGAGAATTCTGATTTCATACCTGATCACTTTAGACTAGATAACCTTGGAAAGTAAGCCAGGCAGGGTAAAAATACTTTTACTTGTGTGTTGCAATTCAGGAGACTGATAATATTCCCATGAGCTAAGCAAAATGGACTGAGTTACTAAAATCTTAAACTTACTTTTAAACAGTAGAATAAACCTATTTGCTCTTCATTGTTTAGTACAGATACTAGTACAGTCTAGTGCAGGTTATTTTCCAAGTGACTAACTTTGGCAATTAGGAACTATTTTCTGCTGAACATACTGCTTTTTTACATAAGCAGTGTCTTGCATTGCTGATGCTCTTGTTATCTAAGGAGGAGACTGCCTACAATGTGAGATCTGTTTGTTCATGCTGTTACCAGTAGTATGTACAGGATGTACATACCCTTTTCTCTATCAAAATACAGATCTTTTTCTCTGCCTGCCTTTTTACCTTTTCCTTCTGTCACTCCTACAGTTTATTTTAAACTTTAATTTATACCGAGCTTCTGCTTTCTCTATCAATATCACATCATTATTCTTATCTGATTCTCTTGATAATTTGTTTGCACTGGAATTCTTGGCAGTGAACTAAGTATTTCATTGTCTACCTACTCTCTTTTCTCTTGGAGAGTATAATAGAGTGGGAGGGAGAAGCCTTATGGTAATATTTTTATATTTGGAATGTAGCCACACTTTATATGCTCCTACACATCGTGCTACTTATAGATAATGAAACAAGTCTCATCTTGTGGTCTACTGCTTTTCTATTTTGGACTATTTTGTGCTAATTCTACTCATTTCATCTCAAACACTCTTATTAATGCTGCTTCTCTTTTCTTCGCCTGCCTCTGTGGTTATTATTTAGGAAGGGACTATTATCACTAACGGGGAAAGCATAGCAATAATCCTCACCCCAAGAAATGAGAAAACAGCTAGTGAAATTAATAGGATGGTGCCACAGATGTCGTCATCTCAGTCTCCCATTGAATTAACAAGCATGGAGGAGAATGCATCCTTTGGAAACACAAAGTACTTCCTCTTCTGCACCCAACTGGTTCTGGTATATGGTGACACAGAACTCTGCTTTTTCCTCCTCTCCCATCATTTTGGAAGGCTCTTGGGACCTCAGAGTTCCCACAATCTTTCCTGTAATAAATCCAGTAGTACAACTGTATCTTGTTAAAAGTCAATGGTAATTTGAGGAAAAGAAAATGCAGTGCATCTACTGAACAATTACTAATTTAATATTATAATGCTATTTTTTTGTTATGCATCTTTATAAGCCACTTTAAACAATGATAGCATATATAGGAAGTAAATAGAATTTAGTTTAAAAATAGTTTATCATTGGCAGAACAGATTATTTTTAATGCCTGCTTCTTTTAAATAAGAAAAAAAGATATTTTTACGTAGTTTTAAAAGATACATAGTTCATTATAAAATAGAGCTTTTCTAATGGCAGATCACCCTTTTTCACGTCCATCATCTCCTGCCTAAGAGATTAATTGTTCTGCTATGAAGTATCTGTTTTGAAATAATTTTACTATACACTTTTCTTCTTACAGAAATTCTTTTAGCTTATTTTTTGGTTGCTTAGATTTCAAAGTAAACTGGGAAAGCTTTGATAACATTTAAGGATTCAACTTCACCTGAACTCAAAAGACACAGCAACACGAAACCTTGTGTTGCTAATCTTTCTCAGTCATTTTTGATAGTTAGCACCTGATATAAAAGATAATGTCATGTGATTCACATAAATATTGAAAAATCAACTTGAAATTCAGAAGTCTGATTACACGGTACTTTATTATGAACATTCAGTTAAGCATTCAAAAACACTCATTACAGACCAAATAAAATACACATGGAGGATCATTTCTTATATTTGACTTAGTTATTTTCAACTGTGTTTTCTGCTTAAAATGAGTTAATAGAACAATAGAGGAAAATTTCAGTTCTGAAATATGTAGTGCTGGTATACAGAAATACTCAGTTTGAATTTTTTTTCCCATATCTTAATGCTTACAGTCTTTTAGATGCATTAAAACATTTTTTTAATGGCTGGGCTAGAGAAGATTTTGAAATTTATTTAAGCTGATTCATTTGAATCCCTTTTCCCAATTATAACTGCAAATGAATAAACTTTTTAAAAACATTTTGTGATCAATTTTAATGTTTAACTTAAAATTAAACTCTACACACTATCTTGGAGACTCGTTAAATCCTTAATATTGTTTTTGATAAATATGGAAATAAATAATTTTTTTGTATCTAAACATAGTTACACTCATCAAATATCCTTCATGAGATCAGTTCCAGTGTAACTGATTGAAACTTGATGGTCTCTGTTAGAGAATGTTAAGTAGATGAAATAATGGCTATTTTTTGCCTTAAATATTAGGATAATGCTTAATAAAGGAACAGTATGTCCTTTCTAGATGTGGATTAACAAAATAGGTGGCAGTTTATTCTTTTGAGGGTAAAACTAAGCACTTTTATTCTAAAACCACATTAACATTAATGCCATCCATATTACTATCTGTTCTTGTTCTTTCCTAGTTCCACGGCACACTTGCTCATGTTGCTGATCAAACCTTGTTCAACCACATCCTAAGCCTTATCAAGCATAGATGATCTGTTGAATATCAACTACTTTACTGTGTAGCTATACCTCCTAACAGGAAACATCTTTAAAATGGAAAAAATATATAAAGTGGTGAGTGTGTTTCTGCCTTGAATTGTAGAGGTGAGACAATTGCAATATTCACCTCAGTTCAGTTTCTGCCTCCTTTTTGAGAATGGTCATAAGCCGGTTGTGTTGCCAGTTTTTGTTAGGACACCTGCCTTTTCTTTCATGCAGGCCATAAGGCATTTAATCGGATGGTAATGGCTCTTGAAGGCTGTAGGTCTGATTTGGGCTTGACTTGTCATGGGCCAGTCGAAGGATTTGTGTAGCATTACTAATTCAGCTAATGAAAAAGAGAGCATTTGATGGTGTTCAGCAGTGTTTGGAATTTTCTGAGAATGATACCCAATACCAGTTAGATATTTTTCAGGAGAATATTTTTGGTGGATGGTTTCCCACTGCAGATGGTGGCAGAGAAGATAGCATTCCTTTCTAACTTGAGTTTCTTTGTTTGTTGTTAATAAACAATTCTGGGAACAAAATGCATGGGAGATGCAATTTTCTTTTTATGTGCCACAGAATTCTCATATGTTAGTAAACTTAGTCCTTAGTACTATTTTTCTTTTTTTTTTTTTGTTTCTTTAGCTTATTTTTTCAGAAGAAATGCTTGTCGTATCAATTTCATTATTATACATAAATCTTAATTTCCTGTAATGTATATGCCAATCTGGAATAAATCCCTACATGCATTTTCAAAATTTTTTTCAGTTTATTAATTTGAACTGTTTGTTCAGGGTCTTTTGAGTCTTTTGTGTCATGATTTAAAAATACCATTTTATATTCTTCCAACTGTAAGAAAGCTTTTCTATATCTCAGTAGTTTTTCAGGAAAAATCTTCTTTGGAATGAAAATAAGTTCTAACTTAGCAAAAAATTCACAGCTTGGGCCTTGAGTTATATGTAGGGACACAGTAACCCAATGCCATTAACAACTGAAAATTGCACAGTTAATTACAGGTTTTTGAAATATACCGTATAGTATCTTGGCTATTTTTGTAGTAAGCAGCTTTAGATCATTATGGGTTTTGATACTTACCTCTCTTGTTCTCTTCTCCATTTTTTAGGGCTTTCCTGTATGTTTTTAAAAGCTAAAATTAATCTGTTACTTTATTTCCTCCTACAGAAATAAAATAGTATAAATATTCTCACCACATACTAACTAGTCTCAGTAGTATAATTATTCTGTAGGCCAGGCCTTTGTCAAAAAGTCTGGAAGAATTAATTAAAACCTAATCCAATGTCTTCACCAAATTTTCAGGGTAACAAAGTGATGCCTAGAATGAAATACGTATGCTACTGAGTACAAAAAAATAGAATACAGTAATGAATTCAGGTGGATAAATGGTAAATCAAGCTCTACTTAATTTTCTTTTACTTTTGTAAAAGCAGCAAAAATGTACTGCTGTGGCCAGATGTATTGTTCAAGCTGCAACTGAGACTTATTAAAAGGTACTTCCACACTTCTTCATCCCTCCATTTATGCCAGAAGCTAGCAAACCTGCTGAAAAAAACTCACATATAGTAGTTTCTTAATCCAGTTCTGTCAAAATGGCTGAGGTTAAATTGAAGTGAACTATTAACATACCTTGTACTTACTATATGGTAGGCTGAATCTTTTTGATACAGGTAGATGAGGGAACATTTGCCTATGCAGTTATGTAAGTCGTCGGAGCGGATGGAAACCTCCTTTAGAGAGAATGAAGATGGTAATGTAGATGCCTTCAGCCAGAGACAGTGATCTTTTAACCCAATCAGCTGAATCCAAAATATATCTTATTATAGGCTAGAGGTTTGTACAATTAGTCTGAATTAAGACCCCAGTTCTGCTTATTGCGCAGTTCCACACTGAATTTGCCAAGAGTGTTATGGGGTGTGCACTGGCCATGTTCAGTTAATCATCCTGGTGGAAAGTCATTCTGTCTGAGCACCTCTCACCTTCAAATTCCATGATAAAGGACCTTCCTATCTATTTTATAGTACAGAAATTACTAAGAACAGGGAATCTGTCATGGTACGCTCATATTGTGCAATGCAGTGCCAAGGTGACCTACCCAGATCGATGTTAAAAGTCCTCTCCAGAACTGAAAGCAGTATAGCTGCATTAGGATTATCTTGTTTCTCATGAACTAGCTTGAGTTACACTGAAGCAGCTGTACTACGTTAAAGACCTGCCCTGGTATCTGTGCACAGCGATGCTCTTTGCCATGTAAAAATACAACCTCATTCAAAGTTTAAAAGTCATGGATCTCAGAGTTGCACTGCATTGTTTAGTGAAATAGAACTACAGAAAGGCGGATACTTTTGTCTTTGCTGTAACTGGTCAGTACTGTGTAACATAAGCTTGTGTGAAACATAGCACCCAATTTTCAATGTCTGATATCAGAGTTATCCTGTTAACGTTAGTCATCTACATTTTCCTTTCTGAGCAAAACACAATGTTAAATGCTGAAATGAAGCAGCATTTTGGATATTTATAAATTGTTTATCAAGTAAATTAACTTACAGTTTTCAGTTTCCGTTATTTGCCCTGCTGGTCTCTACAGAGGTATTGGTATCACTGTAGTCAGGAGGTAGTAAATCCATTCGTTCTGCTGTTTCTCGGGGCACAGCTGTTTCAGCTTGCTGTGGTTTTTTGCCTGTTTGAGATCTTCTTAGGCACAATGGCTGATTTACTACCCCATATGCTCTCTTTGGTATTTCTCCACAGTGTGTATCTACCCAGAGTGACAACCTTATACTGCTGAGGGTTTACCTGTATGTAGCTGCTGCTTTTCTGTAATTACAGATATGGTCAGCATCATTCTCATGCAGTCTCTGTGTGATAGATAGAATCTGTTTTTCTATAACTGTTAGATTCTCTGCTCCTCAGTGGTGGTGGTAAGAGTTTTCATTCTGCTCCACTTGGGTACTCTGAGAGGACTAGAGAAGAGAATTATGAGGCAGCCAGAACAGTATTTTTACTTTCTCTCTGTCATGCGGTAGGAAATCTACTTGGTAGCAACAAAGAAATCATCAGCTTCCAGTCACAGTGCTCCAGTGCTGACTTGGGGGTAATGAGGAAGTTTCATGGCAAGATCGACTCCCGCAAATTTAAAGTTGAAATCTTTGTATAGGTTAGGAAACGTATTTTCTGTTCAACATTAATTATGATTTTTCATTTTAAGGCAGTGCCCCAAGGTCTAAAACTTGTATATGAGAGATCTTTTGACAACATATCACATGTAAGTGATATAGTGCTGTTAGTCACTTGCGAGTGCTCATCTTTCCCTATATTTATGAATGAGAGAAATTTTAACTGTGTTTTTGAACTGTAATTATGATTTGTTTTTTAACTGTAACTGTGATTTTTAACTGTGACTAGCAAAACACTGGTTTATTTAAAACAGCACTGTGATCTTACAAAGATTATACAGTAACTTGAGAAGGTACAGTGAGGAGATATAGTGATCAAAATTATGAAACAACTGCTCTGTGAAGAGAGGTTGAATTGTTTAGGATTTTTCCACTTCGCAGAGAGAACACTAAGTGGAGAGTTATGGAGGGGGCCTATGAATTCATGAATAGTGCAGGAAAGGTGCACAGAACAGAATTTTTCATCATTTTTCATAATACAAGAAATAGGCAGTATACAAACGTGAAGTGTTCTTAAATAGCACAGAATTAAATTTTGGAATGCGCTACTACAGGAGATTGTGGAGGCCAAAAGCATGAATAGATTTTTAAATCACCATCAGTGGCTATTGAAGTGAAACAAAACCCCTAAAAATACACACAAAACAACTCTTCAGGGTACAAACTCCTGTTCAGGAAGATCCTAAATGGCTCATTGGAGGAGACAGAGGTGTTACGGGCCTTGGTGACACCCAGAGACAGGATAATGTCTTAGATGAACATTATTCAGACCCAAATGGTTGTCTGTCAGGGACACAATCATTTTATGGTTTATCTTTGCTTGCATCACTAGAACCATAAAAAAAATCGAATGTTGTTGATTTCAGTCTGTATTGTAAAAATCTACCCAAAGTCCTTGGTCTTCAGCTCAAGTGTTTTTATTCTCCGTTTAAGCTGTTCTTTGCCTACTTAAACATAGCCAAAGGGAAATGACTCCAAAGTAGCAGCAGAATTGGGAGAGATCAGAGAATACAAATAGCACGGGTGCACTGCAGAATTCATCCCGTGGTTTACTTCCTTTACAGTTGCACATCATCCTGGGAGGAGCGTCGTAACAGGGGCTCACACCTCCAATTTTCATGTTTTCTTTTGTATTGCACTTCGCTGTCTGTGACAGCAAGCATGGGGAACCCCGCTTGACTGAATTTGCCAACAGGTTGAATAGTATGCTGTAGCTGTAGTGAAATCTATACTTAAACTGGACTCCTGCACCACTGTTGCCAAAAATAACAAAGATAACAGGTGTAAGTAGATATAGGATGTATAGCCAAACACTTGACAGTCATGCTTTGTTTTTTCAGTAAGTGGGAGTGTTTTCATGCATGTAGGCAATTTCAGTACTGGAACACTAGTGATACTATGAATGACTTGTACAGTACTTTTCATCCCAAGAGTTTTTCCGATTGTGCAAACTATGACTCACTCTCTCGTTGCTGAAATGCAGCCACCTTTGGCATTGAGTGCAGCAGTTGTGTAACAGTCCATGACAGTTCAAACTGATGTTTTGCTGTACTTGAAATTATTGGGGTACTTTCTTGATATGTGTATTAATGCTGAAGTCTGCTATTGCTTAGTTGGTGAGAATTTAGTAATTGATAAACTCTCTAGAGCCCCCTATTATATAATATTTAGGCATAATACCCTTTGAATAGTAAAGTTTGTCAGTGTTCGTTTTAAAAATTGTGGAAAATTTAGTATTTTTATGTTGTTTTTGATAGTGCCTTTGAGATTGACGTCCTTCAGGCTAACGATGGATTGGTGGAAACATTTGCACGGTGTTTGTATACACACTGATTTCTTTCTTGTGTCTGAGTGTGACAGCAAGCAGTCTTGTAGGTTAGAGGTGGTGGCTGAACTCGTGTTTGCTGTGTTGATATACAGCCCACATAATCTATCACATATATTTCACAAAACCTCTCAATTTTTTGTGATATTAGAAAAATGATCAAAGCTTTGTGCCTCAAGAAATCCTATAAATCAGGATTAAAAAGCCTGCTTTTGAGCTGAGTTTTTGATATATCTTTAGGCTGATGCTACAGCTTTTGCTGCCAATCCTAAATAATTGAATGGCCTGCTGTTTTTTTTTTTTAGACAGAGTTGCATCAAATAATTAGCCAGACTAGGCTAATTCTTGCTTCTAGGCAAGAAACTAAGTTTCATTATTCCAAAACTATGAAGAAAATTCCTGATCCTATAGTTGGAATAGTGGTCCGCTGTCTTTCTCATGAGGTCTTGAGATGGGAAGTTTTGTTGGTCTGTGGAGAACAGATTCCAAGAGCTGGTCCAGGAGCATTGCTATAAGCAGAACTGAAGTAGATTCTGCTGTTTCCCGCTAAGTATTTTTTGGCTGCTGCGTCTACCTAATTAATACAGTTCCATTGATACAGTTTTGAATTAAGAAGTGGGACACCTGAATTTCACTTTTCCTAGCTGTCCATGTTTTTCTTTACTTGCAGACATCTTAGCACAGGAACTGTTACGTCTGCTGTAGCGCATACTTGTTAGTGGTTCGCATACACACAGTACTTTACTAATCAGGGTAAGGTATTAGTTTAGTCCTCCACTTTTATCATTTTACAACATCTAGTGTCATACCCGATAAGTAATTTGTCAGAATTTGTGAACTTTCAAATTGTTAATTGTTTCAAACTTAAAAATCCCATCTTATATGCCATCAATCAGAAAAACACACTTTTAGCTATATAAAAAGTTCTATGGCAGTTTTTTTCCTGATGTGAGGAAAGGCTTTGTGCCCAAAAATCTGTCTCTTGTCTGAATTATATCAGTTGATGTAACATATATTGTCTTCCTTGCAAATTCTGTCTAGCTTTTTTTAAATGAGGAATTTAGGGTCTCTAAAATTGATACTTGCTAGATACAGGATGCAAATAGTTAAATAAGAAAATGTCTTTGAATCATTGAGAATTAGCATAATTATTATGAATTATTATTTAATAATATAATTATTTTGCATTATTAAATAAGGGTTAAGAATAGAATATGAAGTCAGAGCTGTCTTGTAGGAAGAAAATTTAAGCCCACGGCATCATTTTTTTTCTTCTRTTAGATTTAAATAAGAGTACTGTACAACTCTACATCTGTCAGCAATACTTAGAAAGTGGCAGCTAAATTCTGCTATAACCATGTAACAAAGCTTTTCTCTTCATAGTGGCTTTTTCTGTTTTGATAGAGTTAACCTTCCATAAGAACATTTTTCATGAGTCCACTATACACTGTTGTAGTTACTGTAGAAATTAATCAGTATTCCATCTTTGTTCGGAAAGGAAGATCTGCAAAGGGAAAATTGAAGTACTTGTACAGAAGCTGCTGCCTGTTGAGTACTTTACAAAAGCGTCATTTGATCTTGGGTTTCATTTTGTGTTAGATATCACAGACATTTGAAGGGCTATGTCTGCAGAAAGAGTTCACAGTTTAAACAAGGGGAAAAAAAAAAAAGGTTATGTCAGGGTCTCACAGCAGACCAGGCTGTCCTGTACCTTTTTCACCGTGAAACATTGTCACTGTTGGCACAGGAAACATCGGTGGAGAGGAGCAGCACTTGTTATGTGTAGCGCATGCCAATCTGCCGTGCATTGAGTGTGGCTGAAGGAAATTTACTGTATTAATGACCAAGTATTTTAATCTTTTTTTTTTTTTTTTTTCTTTTTTCCTGAGCTATTTACTTTGGAAAAAATTGCTTTGGAAACACAAACCGTCTTTTCACCTCAAATTCTCTTGTAATCCTGTGACTTTAGGATTTGCAGATTTAAGGAAAATGTGCTTCTTGTTGTGAATTCCTTATAACGTGTTGAGTTACTAGCAGTATGGCAGGTACTTGCATTTAGATTTCCTAAAGGTGTGGAGTTTGGAAATCTTATTATAGTCAACAAAAACTCTAGCCATGGCCATGCAGCTATGAATATTTTCTGAGGTGTCAATTATAAAATAGGGCAAACTTTTGCCATATGGACCCTGTTCTATAATTGATAGTATCTATAATCTGCTGGCAGTATGGTAAACACAAAAAAAAAAAAAAAAAAAAAAAAGTGACAGGTTGCCAGAAGCAGGATTCTCTGAGATCCATTGGGATATTTCATTTTTCTACACTTCCTCATACAAAGCTAGATCATGATACTGGCAGTTTTCCTTTGTGTAGTACAAAAATTCCATTAACTCGGTAGAGCCAAAAAGCCCCCATTCTCAGAGCTATCTAAGCATTATCAGCTGGCAGTTTCTTGCAGGCATCACAGATAGAAGTGGGTTTAAAGGGGGAATTTGAAGAAAAAAGGGCTTTCAGGTTGCAAGTAAGGTATTTTATCTGTAGCAATGGAGGTATGGAACAAAGTGAGAAGACATTTATATGAATAATTGAGAAGTGGAAACTGTTGCCCTACAGAAATCTAGCGTAGGAGGAGGAACATGAAATACTTAAAATGCAGGTGTTTTTCCCTTGCATTCTTGAGTATTGACATAAATGAGAGAAACCAACTGAACAACTTTGCTGCAATTCCCAAGTCTAGGCTTCTCATAAAACATTTGATATTGTGGATGGTTTGTTTTATTTCATTTTAGAATTGGCAGTCTTTTCTGAGGTTATAGATAGAACTTGGGAACAGATAATATGACAATAAAAATAATACTTTACTGATGCTGGGCTATTTGAGTCGTCTTTGAGGGATGATTTATCTAAGTGTGAAAGGAGTTCCTGAGTGAGGGACACAGACCCAAATTCTATACCTCCATCCATCCTGGATGTAGAAGCAATGAAAGGAGGATAGAGGGTCCATATCCCATGGATCCCTGCATATAAGTGTAATAAATACTTTGTGTAACTCGCGTACATTACAGTATACCTGAGTCAGTGTTACGCTGGGATTCGCCTTGATCAGAGTAAGGGAGATACAGTAATGGAGGTGTAAGTTCCCTTTCATAGCTCCATACCGCTGAGCTACACCAAGCCCAGCTTAAGATACAGTTCACAGCATAGGTACAAATAAAATACTTAACAGTTTTTGTAATAAAATGTAGCTGGTGAATGCACTACTTCAATGAAAAATTTTAGCTAATGATATTTTTAAAAGACAAACACTGTGTGTGGCGGGGGCGGGGGGAGACTGAGGAACTATGAACATAGCTGCTTTTTTACATTTTTTGAAATCTTTTTGTGTTTTCATTGCAATGAGTTCCAGGTAAGATAGTCGGTAGACGATCATGTCAACTGTCTGAAACTGGGGTCCTGAATGAGTGCTGTTATTTGCTTACCATGATAYGGTTTCACTTCAAAAGCCGTGTGGCTGTTTTTAAGGAACAGTATTTCCTTGTAGACAGCTAGCCAATCATCTGTGCATAGCTGAAGCCAAAATAGTCCTAATATTCTCTTTACTGCTACTACAGTATCTCTTAAAATGAAGGATGAGATCATAGTAGCATTTTGGTTATTGGTTCAGTTTCCTATTTCTTTCTAGATCTTTTTTAAGCTCAAACTGTCCTTACAGAACGACCTCCTGGGTTGCTGTGTGTAACCATGTGACCAGCTGTTTACTGTGCTTCACTGTGCTAGTTTGAGTCATTTTTATAAACTAGGACAACATTTTTAGCTTTATGGTGTGTCACAGGGTTCAACAGTGATTTGATCACATACTTGGGAAGAATCCAGTACTGGGATAAGAATGAAGTGTGGCGGAAAGCACTTCAGTCAGGATTGATCATCAGCTAATACACTAATGCCAGTACAGTTTGTTTTCCTTCCAGTGCTATGAGTTTGCTATAAAGAAATACTGTGGGTGAGTTCTTTTATATTGCACCAGGTGAGGATCTAAACAATATCCTTCAGTTAAGAGAGCTTGAAGTAGAAGTATACTGGCAGACCTCAATAAAGAGCTAACGGAAGAAGTTTATTTACACTGATGGATGCCTCATGGTAGTAAACACTACACTTAATAGTATGTTAATTGCCTGATAGTATGTTTTTATTTGCTACTATAAATCAACTTGTTGCAGTATGTTTAATATTTATAATCCCACTTCATTATAATGTGCTTCTTTGCATGTCAAGAATTTTGGGGAATATAAGGTGCATTTTGTTATTTTCGCTGGTGTGAGAGTTCCAGCTGATTTTTCATGTTCTTGAGTTGCAAATGCCTGGGTGTCATGAGATCTTTTATTTAAAAAAATATAGCACACTGTTCCTATGCCAAATATTCTTTTGGAAAGCTATTTTTGCTCCCACCCCCAATAGTAACAAGAAAATACTGCACTATGAGTTATTTTTAAGTGGATGGAAATAGCATCCATATTATTTCAAGCCACTGATGTATAAAATCTTTGTAATAAAAGGTCGGCCACTTGTTTATTGCATGTTGTTTTCTCACATTTGTTTATTCTTAAATTTTAGAAAAGTGTCACCTGAACAAAAATTACCATTCAAGATAATTTGTAAGCATCATGCATTCTCACGTACCAAAAAATTATGGTTGCGTATGTAAGTGAGAATGACTATTMTTCTTCCTTTCTATATTGTGATTAAACAAAACAACAAAGCTCTCCATCCTTGATTCTTACCAGTTGTGATCTGTCCGTTAGAACAGGACAGTTCTCAAAAACTTGCAGAATCTATCTCACAGAATAATCTTCTCACTTTATTAACAGAAAAAAATGAGGATGGTAGAACTCAATGAAAGCAATGAAAATGTATGCACATTATTTTATGTTCATTCATTAAGTTTTACAGGTGCATGAAATATTACATCAAAAAGGTTTTGTAGATTATGGAAAGTCAGAATGTGTAGATTGCATCACTGACAGCTCTTAAATAAATGGGGCTGAGTTTTCAACTACATTGTAAGGGATGTAACATAACTTTTCCTAATATACAGTTGCGATAGTTGTGTAGGAGTTAAGTGTACTGCTTATAGTAGATGAGAATTTTATGCCAGTGGCACAATTATTTATTTATTTTCTGTTAAAACACCTTAAAAAGATATAAATAATTAACAAAAGTCAGAAGTAACCAGTATTTTCTAGTATTTTATGTAGGTAGAGCTAAAATGTAATTAAATCCTCTGTATACTTCCACTGTGTTATAGTCAGCTTATGACTTCAAAGACAGCAGAATTTGTACCATATGTGTCAGTAGTAGCTTGAGAACTTGTAGGATAACATCTTAAATGCAGTTACACTGTGTTCTTCCCTTTTAAAAATTATATTCTTCGAAAGAGAAATTTTTGCTAGATGCCGTTATGCTCTTCATTTCAAGAGTAGATGCTCCTAAAAGCATTAAAAATAAATGGTCAACTGCCTTTAGTAATGTTTTCTTGTGAATTTTAATTCATTTTATAGATACTTTTTATCTGCAATTAGCTTTACTCCCTATTCTATAGACAAAATTAATTACTTCTGTAACTAGTGAAGTAGTTTTTGGAATTACCCTACATTTGAAATATAGGAAAGAAAATGTGTTAGGCTGTACATACAGAAGTTAACTTCTAAAATAGCAGACTGTTTATTTGATGGATAACGTTTTTTCTTACCAAACTGTATCTAATCAAATCCTTACAAAGCAATGCCATGCATTCAATGCATGTCCCATAATTCTCTTTGGAGACAGTGCACAGCTGCTGCAGTTAGTATTAGCTGCTTCTTATGGCTTGGTATTTTCTTTCAATAAAAATCACAGATGGCAGGGTGTCTTTCACACCATGATTGTAAATATGAGCCTGGTTCAGGTGAAGAGGTGATGTAAGTACATGTAATTCTACTTTAAGTATAAAAATCCTGCATTGAGCTCAATTACTGTCTGTTTTTCTGTAGTCCTTGAAATGTCCAGACTTGATCCAATGACAGTAGTGACATGAAACATAAATTGTTGTGCATCTTAGAAAGGACATTGGCATCCTTTACCAATAAAAATAATAACATAGCTCTGCAGGGTTTAACTTCTTGTGAATTTAGCTCTGTGTATGTTTGTGAGTGTAATTGTTACAGCTTTTGTTCTGTGTTCTGTTAAGTGCATTAAACTTCTTAAAACCTCCCACTTCCCTCAAGTTTGCTTTTGCAGATAGCTTGTTTCCCTTCTACTCACACTGACACATCCTCTTTTGGGTGGGAGGGGGAGACTTGTAAATTATTTGCGTAGAGGTTACGGACTGCTATTTTATGAGTTTTCTTGTTGCTAATTTTAGGGTGAAAGCGCAGTGATACCAAACATCATCATAGATATCTCAGATTCTAATTTTGTTTCTCTGTTGAAAAAGAGTAATTAGAGCACATCTGTTCTGAAGAGTAGGGTATGATGAGGACTTCAGTCCCACTTGAGTTAGCTCCAGTGTTGGAAGCAAGGTAGCTATGCCTTCATGCCTTTGTAGCAAGAGCTTCTTGTAGAGCATGTTAGCTTGAACACAGCCCTCTGAGGATGCAGTTGTGTTGCTCTAGGGGCCCAAACTCCAGGTTTGACGGTAGTTTGGTCAATATTAACTTGAAGGCCTATGCACCATGCTTTTTTGTGATGTGTAGACATGTCCTAATAAAAGACTAAGATCTTATAGAAGTCTGTTGCAGAACTAACAAGCATTTAAGAGTTTCCATCAGGTTGTACCATGTGTTGCTGTCTAATACCAGCTCAATCTACATCCGAGTTAAGCAGGAGGATATAGAAACAGAATCTGATGGTGACTCAGAGGAATATAGAATAAGGACTGACACAGGCACAGAGCCTATTACAGGACTATGATTATTATTAGAATTAGTGCTGGTGGATACAAACTTTCTTTGTCTCTGGACAATCTATTGACTTTTTAAATTATTGCAGCAGTGTTGGCGAATTTGCAAGCCACAGAAATTTGCTGAGAACATTTAATTCAGTTGACAATATAGGACTACCTGCTATGTGTTTTCCAGGCTGTTTTTCAGGCTATTTTGTGCTGAAATTTCCATAATTTCTTTTACATACCTTTCTCAGTTCAAAATACCCTGCTTTCAACAAATTTAACAAGCCTAACTTGAAGCTAGTTTCTGATTGTATCTTATATTTCTCCCTTCCTACTTCTAAGTCAACTCATTGCCCCCATAAAGGCAATGGCAAAACTCCCATTGAGTTAAATACAGCAATTTCAGCACTAATATTTATACCATTTAAAAATGTGTAGGCAGTACTCATTTCCCCCCAATTTATTCATAATTGTGTTAAACTATGGTGTCTATATCTGAGGTTTTTTTCAAAGTTCTAATGATTTTTCATTTGTCTCTGTTCGCTTACAATTTTTATTATTCCTCCATGAATCTCCTGTCATTAATTTGAATCTTTCTGGTAATGAAAAACCTCAGCTGGAGTCTCAGCATATGCAAGTGTGTATCACTTCAGCTTTTATTTTTACTGCCAAGCTCAATTGGTAACTCATAGAGCTGCTATTCACTGTTACCTTGCTTAAATCGTTCTTATTTAATTTTTTTTTCTACTGCAAAAGCATTTCAGATAATTTCATCTGCTTTTGACTTTTTGCAAATTTTCTAAGCGGAACGTTTTTTTCATCCTGTTCTGTCAGTTTGCCTTCTCTCTGATTCCTTTTTAAAATGTTTTTATCATTCTTCCTTAAAACTGCAACATCTTCTGAGGGATTTTTTTCTTAGTGTTCATTTTCATGTTGGTTACTTTTTATTCTAGAACACATAATAAAAGAGCTAAAAATCCAGCCTATTGCCAGTCTTTGTGGAATAGTCTAGACATAACAGTTCATTACATTTGCTTTTAATTACTGCAGTTTTGCATTCTATTTATTAGCACTGTGTATTTATTTTCAGTCTCTATGTGTATGTACTTGTGGACTTTATAAGGATGTGCAGACTATGAACTTGGTATTGGATGGATATTCAGGAAACACCAGTAGGATGGGATTTCTCTAATGCAGTTGAGATTGGAAGTGTTTAACTGTGTGGCATTGGAGAGCTCTTACATGGCATTCATTTCCATTCCAGGGTATAGGAGGATTCTTGCCTTTTAGTTATAAAGTTAGCAAAGATGATATATGTCTGTGAGACTTTCCATTCATCACAGGAAAATTTTAATTCTTGGCATATTTGATGATTTGATATCAAGCAAAGATGATATCAAGGAAGTTTCCAAGTCTGCTCACTGCTTAGAGAAAAATGTCTTCAGTAACAGGAACAGGCAAGTGCCCATTTATCAAATTGCTTTCTGTTCTCTACTAGTGTCTTAAACAGGTGAGTAGGAGCCAGCTGCTTATGTCTTTCAGATGCTTGGTTAGCTAAATGACAGCATTATGTACTTTTGATGAGAAGAATAATGGCTGTGCATTTCTGACATGTTGTCAGCATGTTAGTCCATAACATCTGACAATCTCGCCTAATGTTCTGGTTRTGTATAATCTAAATGAGAAAGTGAACATAGCTATTTTGATAAACATATGAGAATGCTTAACCACACTCAGCGATGTAGCTCTCAGTTACAAAAATGCAGTTCATAAAAGTATCTTGGAATTCACACCTCTGTATACAGCTGCCAGACAAAACAAAGTTCTGGTTCTTCCCTTGATCCTGTTTCCTGTTCAGATTTTGAGAGCAATCTTCAGTGAATTGAAAGGGCTTCAGAGGGAATAACAAACATGACTTTAGAGTGGACTGATTGGGCACACCTATACTGCTGAATTAGAGATTTGGCAGCAGTCGCTGGCCCCAAATCCAAATGGTGCAAAGACTTTGGATGGCTACCTCTAAAACAGGTTGGTCACATCCATCCCATCACATTGTCTCTGAGCAGCATGTGGCAGCTCTGCACACCTAAGATACAGTTTTGAGGAGGGGGCGGGGTTCCGTTCACAGTCTGAAAACATGCAGTCTTTGCTGCAGTATACCAGAATGGTGCTTTAACTACATGCCACCAAAGTTACATTTTCTGTTTGGGTTATCAAGACATTTAGGGGAGATTGAGGACACAAAAACTTCGAGGACTGTGCAGGTAGACTGTTTTGAGTGCAGGGAGCCAGCACTGATGTAGTGTTTTCCTCGCTGACTCTTACAACAGTTACTGAAGAGAACTATGCCCAGAGTTGTGGCCTAGGTTTGTCCTGGAGAAATCTAGTTGGATTGCTTCAAAAGCAGATATAGAGGAGAATTAAGCAATGTGGACAAACAAGGTACAGTGCTTGTAATATGGAAGTGCAGGCAAATCCATAAAACTATGCTTTATGTCATCGGTATGTATTTAAAAAGACAGAAAACACTTCAATGCAACTGCTGACTTTTCTTTAGCCCCTCTCTCTGCGATCCCATGGAAGCTTTTTGCACAAGACCTTGGTTGAACTTCAAGTAATAGAGCATCCTTGTTTCTGTGGATCCCTTAGCACCTAATAGAATTTTTATTTCAAGATCAACTGATGCAGCATTAAGTTTTATTGAGTATCATCTATGGCCTCTCTAGCACGTGTGTTTGCCAGTATGTCTCATACTCTGGAAGCTGACCTAGGAGGGAAGGGAGCAAGAGGAAGATACAGTACCCTGTTTGGAAACCTATAACTCAGTGGATTTTTTGGCTATCTATAGACATCAGAATTCTTGTGCATCTTTTCTCTTGAACCACCGCCCTCATTACTTGAGAGGGAGGGAACTGTAGACTCCAGAACTGTAGTCTGGACTTAATAGCTGTGGAATAGTCGATGTTCAAAGGAAAACTTCTGGGCTACATGATTAAATACTTTACCGTCTAACATGGAAATTTCTCTTATTATGCATAATAATAAGTTATGATACTAAATTTGATGCCTCAGTTATTTGCTTTTTCTGCTCTTGCCTTCTGAATCACCTTCACTTATAAAATGCTTTCTGCTTCTAATTCATTCTCCYGTATTTGCATTCATATCCTTTCAAGATATTTACTATTTATGTCATGGCTTAGGAGCTAAGCTAATAACTTAAAAAAAACCCAACCCCAAAACCATGCATTAGTTATCTCTTCTCTGAAGGAGGTATTGATAATATTACCTGAGGGATGTAGCAACAAAGGCTGAAAATTCATTTTACAGTTCAAAGAGGAATAACCAGAAGTGTTCCATCAGTTTTGTGTATGGGGAAATTTAGATTTTGAGTCTTCAATGTATAGGTGCATGAAATTTAATCTACCACAGCTTTTGTTTGGCTTGCTTTGTCAGTGCTATTATGTTATTCTGTCATTTTTAAYTGAAATTTAGAAATTAGTAGTTCTAGACCTCTTTTAAAAACAAATTTAATTTTGAAACAAATCTTTATTTTGAGCAAAGAAATGCATTGCTTCTGGGTTTTGAGTTTTTGTGCTATACAAAGAGGTTGTTTTGTAAGTGTGATAATTTCATCTGGGCTTATAGGATGGGAACTCAGTTTGTCCATGTAATGCTGGTCTGTTCTTCATCCACATTTTTAATTTTGGTAAGCTACTTAAACTCCTCTGCATCTGATAATTTTTCCAGGAAGATATTTCCTACTGGGGGATTTTTAGCATGGAGCTTTCCTTTTCTCTTTCTGTAAGCTCCATACATCTCTAAATGGGGTTGTTTATGAACAAAAAAGTTTGGCAGATTCAGTATGGGTGGAGTGCAGTTTAGATATCTGTCTTGAGAAACAGGAGTTTACATAAATCTTACTTAGCTAAATTGTTGGGTAAGAGCCAATTATGTATAGCAGAACTGCTTTTTTAAATCTTAAGCTGTATGCCTAAACTTGTCAGGCCTCATGGAAACTGTATAATTCTCTTTCCCTTTCTCCCATGTTCTTCATGCTTTTGCATATTCTCTGCAAAAATTCTGTAGTGCCCGTAAGCAGAAAACCTCTGACGAGTAAGATCACTTAAAATTCCAATCAACTAATGAATTTATACTGCAGAGTAATTTTCCCTGTCGTGCTTTGGAGGATGCCTTCTTTGGTCAAATTTTGACCAAGTCCATTGAGTCTTTATATAATGCAATGCGAATAGCATTTTTTGGTTGTTTTTTTCCCTCTACTTACGTCCACTCTCAATTTCCCTTAGCTTTATAGTGTCACACATAGTTTTTCCTGTTTGGTCTGTGCTGGCCTCTTCACTGCTTTGCTCTTCTTTACTCACCGCCCTTTTTTCAWGTAAGCTGCCCCAGAAAAAAATCTCCAGATTATTAGCAATTATTTTGCCCATTGCCAGTAAAGCCTGTTCCTATCACCCCTGACAACTGGCTATTTATTTTGGTCCCTACATAAGAATTTTGGGGTTCATACTTGCATATGCTGTTGTATACCCCTGTAATCACGGTTGTTAGCTGTCTTGGAATACATTGATACCTGTTTGCTTGTTGGATGTTGTGAACAGCGGGCAACACGCTAAGTTTCACTGTTACAAAATTTTGCTAAAAGGGGCGCCAAATCTTTGTTATCTTCAAGAAGGAAGGCAAGATCATTAAGAATAATTATCCAGTGCCTGGTACTTCTTAATTACTTGTAAATTCATTATTTTAGAGTATACTCAAAGTATATCCTGCCAGGACAGTAGCCTACAGGTTCTGAATATAATTTTATTAGCTTCTTTGAAGCAGTCTATTACCTATTTAAAAATACTTCAAAATGTAATTATTTTAATTATTTTTAATCCTACAGGATACATTGCTAATTATTACTGATATTATAGATTTATTTTATTATATGGGGTGGATTTTGTCTGACTAGTTTCGGGGTTTTAATTAAAAGTTCTAATGGATTTATTATTAATAGCTTTGGGCTCTATTAACTGGAATGCTAATCAACCTTTTCTCCCCAGTATTTTCTGTGGGAGACATGCAGGCAATCAGAAAAATGATTCAGTCCCTCTCAACTAGCTGTTGAGGGGGGATGATTTACAGCCTTCCACAGAAGGCTGTGACTTGTGCTGGTTTCTACAACATGGAAGTAGTATCTGATAATCAAGGCGCTCATATGGAATTTGTCTTCTACAAGGAATAGTTCTACTAGCCAGGATATTACGAACTGAAGTGATGTGACCTCGCAAACAGTTATGTTTATGAATATAATTTTACTCCAAAAGTGACCAAACTCGGAGGCGAGTTCTGGCCAGTGTAGATTCTGGAAACGTGGAAAGAGTTTGAAAAATATGGGAAATGGAGAGTGGGGAAGTGGGAGAGGGATCTTGGAGCAGGAGAACCAGAGAGAGTTGAGGATGTGGACCCGAAGGCTCTCAAGGAGCCGTGGGGCTTATAGAAGAGGCGGTGGAGAGGTGTGGGGCTGGATGGAAGGAGTTCACGGGGCAGTGGAGGGCGTGGGAAGCAGGAATTTGGGTGCAATGGAGAGGCCGGGAGTGCAAGCATAACAAGAAGGCAGCAGTGATCAACTGCGGTGCAGAACCAACTAATCGTGCCCAAAGCCAAACCTGAGTGCTGTGTGTTTTTTGGACAGGAACAGCAGCTGATGTTTCTGCATGGCTTGGAGCATGGGAGGGAACAGCAGATAGTGGAGGAGTTACGGCTCTGGTTAGGCAGCAGCTCTTGGGCAGAGAGTCGGGAAGTTGGAAACACTGTTGATAGTGTTGATAGTGAACTGTTGATAGTACGTAACCCAGGGCTGCAGCGCACACCAGAAGGGACAGGGCATTAGGACATTACAGCATTGACTTCTTCGTAGGTCTGCCTATGCATGTTGGACACCACAAACTTTTCATATCTTATAGTATTGTTTAATAGGCTGTTATAACTGTCATAAAATGCCTGTGCTATGGTCTGAGTTAATAAAAAAGATTCTGTGGTTTTAAAGCTGTACAGCTCTTTTTTGAGGCCTTACATTGCTGTRCTGTATTTCCATACAAGTAGACTAAGATGATGACTTAATTAAGTACTTTTCTACTAGTAAAATTGTGTCCATTCTAAGGTTTGTAATCAAGTGCACAAAAGGCTTGAAATAGTGAAGAGGTGGTGGTCTGGAAGTGGGAGTAAGGTATGAAGAGCAGAAGGTAATGACTGTAAGGTTTACTTATAAAAGGTTGGAGGCCACTGTGCAGCCTTGTTTTAGACACTTGACAAAAGTAGGGGGCACAGACTAATCTGTGTAATGCTGCTGAGAAAAACAAGAGTTACTAAAATATTATTCGTGCTGAAGATGGGAATAGTTTGGCAGCCTGCAGCCATCTGGTTATAGTCAAAATGTCCACTGCTGAGGCCTTTAGATTATACAATGACAGAGATACTCCAGTTCTTTCCATTCTTTCACCTCTTATGTACATTCCCATGAAGAAAATACTTTGAAAGAAATGCTGGGAATTCTGACATTTTGCCACATTGCACAACAATGATGATTTAAAAAAAACAACAACCAAACACAAAAAACCTTTACCTTATTAAGATATATTTTGAGGCCTTCTGATAATTTTGTGATTTAAAGGAGCCCAAGAGAGATTTAGATGTCCAAATCATACTGAATGTTCATAGGAAAAAAGAGGCATAAGCACTCCCATTGTCTACTTTTGAAAATTACAGAAGGGGTTGGGCTGCCTGGCCTGGACATCTTAAATCTGTTATGTGTTAGCCTGTCTCTTACCTTCACTGTTTATCTGCAGTTGTAGTGTTTTCTTATAACTTTGTATCTGAGATGAAGCCCAGAACATGGATCACTTACACATCTGAATTCAGGGGGGAAAAAAAAAAGGTGGTCCTACATGAGGTAAGTTCTTTATGAATAGAATCATTCTGTGGTAAAAGTATATTTGTTGTATATTGCTCTCATGTTGAAAGCCAATTTAACAGAAAGTTTGCTTCTGTAAACCAATTTACTGATTAAAAATTGCATACTCTGCCTGTCACCTACATTAGTGTATTTAACTCCTTTCTTGATTTCTCTAGACAAATGCAAAGTGACATCTTAAAGGAAGAGCAGCTATTACTAGCACTCAGGACTTAATGCATTGACCTGGTGTGCCCTCCGTGACCTTGGCAGTATAAGGCAGATTAGTAGTTCAGTGCGTCTTTCTGTTCATGTTTATTTCATTGGAGGTATAGATGTTGCATTCACGCACCTTACAATCTGTGAAGTTAAAATTAAACGATTTGCCATCATGTCTTGCAGTGAGAAACTGAAAATCACACTTCTGTGTCTGTGTACCAGACAATGTTTTGTCTTTGGTGAAAAAAATTTTAGTAAGAAAGAGAAAGGTGAGACTTCTGAGGAGACTGAGTAAATGTGGGAAACTAAGTTTATACCTTTTGAAACAACTCAATCCTAAGTATCAGAGGAATAATTAGAAAATAAGGTAGTGTTCACATGACTTCAAAATCTCAGTACAAATATTTTTGAAACTCTGAACTCAAATGCTGCTGTACCATATAATGTTCTGATTGGAACAATATCCTGTATGAGTCTCCTTCCAGTAATAAGCATAGCAAATTTCTTTTTAAGCCAGCAGGAGAAGTGAATTTATAGTTATTCCCTGCCAACTGCTTAAAAAGCTGCCAACTAATCTGTTTCTCTGCTTTTTGTGTCAAAGTTGAAATCTATCTTGACTTGAGTTGAATTCTTTGTGTAAAAGCATGGTGATTGCTGGCATTTTCCTGTTGTAAAAAAGCCCTCAGCTGAAAACTTCTGAAACCATTTTTTATAATCACACAATTTGTAGTGGAGCCTAAGAACGTTGAAGGAGGTAGAATAAGACAATTACTAAGAATTCATACTGACCGTTAGTTCAAACTGTCACGCACAACAATTACTAGGTTTTGTTGATTTCAATATAAAAATTTCATTTTTGTTTAATGGAATTTTACCCTATTCCATTGGTGAACAACGCCAGCCATTGTGACCTGTACTGTTATACTTGGTATATACTTGGAGTATATACAGTATATATTGCCTATCTGTGAATGGGTAGACAGAGGCGGAATATGAATTCAAACAGTGGAGCTCTGTCAGTATTGCCTTTCCTTAATAGCGTGATGATCACTGCTTGCCAGAGGACTTCTTCCCTTCATCAATGCTTTATTTAGGCTCTTGGTCGTTCTCTTTCACTTCTTGTACAACTTTGCCTGTATTTCTGCGTGTTCTGGCCCATGTTCTTGAATTTTCTTCTGTTCTTACATTCTTATAATCACTTTTTCTCACGAATCATGCTTTCTGATATTGACCCAGCTATCTTTTGTGTCAAACAGCTTTCCTTTCTTCTTACTGCTTTTTAAGATAGAAAAGGTGAATTTGGGACAAATTCTGGATGCCGTTGGTGCTTGACAGATTCAGAAAATACCTATTCTCTTCCCAGTTTGTCACAGACTTCCTTTACAATTTAAGAAAAGGCTCTCTATGTTTCGATATATAGCAGAGAGAAATATAAAGGTATTTTTCATAGTACCTATTGTAGTATTTAGGAATAATTATTTTAAATATGTAAATATAAGGAAGGCAAGAATGGTTAGAAGCCATGGCTTCATCTTTCATTCCAGTGAACAGCACTGGTCAGGAGTATTACAAGAAAGGGGAAAGCATTGTAGCATAATAAATAATAGTGTAGCATAATATTCCTTCAACCTCCATAAATCCATCTGTATTTTTCATGTACGTTCTACACATCTGAACACCGTCGCAATGAAAGGGCAGCTTGTACAGTTCCAGCCCTTGCCACTGATTGCTCCCATGAGAGCACTCTCCAGTGTTGGTCTTGGCACAGGCTTATTCTAATGGGCATAATTTTCATCAGAATTTTTTGCAAGGTTAATTTTCAGAGTCTTTATTATTCACCAATACCTTTCTCCTAAAAAATGTGTCTTTAAAAATTCAAGTGAAAGTATCCCAGTCAAACTAATGTTTCTCAAAGATCTGTTCAAACTTTTAGCTCTATCTTTTTAAACAGAGTTTAAAAGAATACATGGTAAAGTCAATAGCAGGATCATAATCACTGTTTTGGTCTTTGCATTAGAAGTTCAAAATACAAAGTAATCTACACAGCATGTCTCAGGATCAAGTGTATTTTCTTTTTGAGACTGTTACCTGAATCCATCAATGTTCCTACTTGTACATTTGAGAGAGATGTCACTGTATTAATCACGCACTTACAGATGTACTGTGCTTGCATGAACTACTGTCTGTAGGTGACATAATTTGGAGTAATTGTTGAAAGACTATTTTGAATCTGAGCTGTAGGGGCGTGGTTCAGGAGGCAATGTGTGATTTTGGTTTGCTCCATATCTTAAAAACAGAAGACCAGTCTAGTTCCGAGTTACGCAAAATCCTTTGAGTAAAGTTCACAAAGAACTATGCCCTGTTATTTTGAGCATGTATTAACATCCCTGATTTCTTCAAACCAAATACCAGCAGTCCTCTTCACACAGTGCTGAAATAAATATGCACATAGTTTCAGGAGTTATTCAACAGAAAGTGTTAGAATTGATCATGTATGAAAAATGTGATTATCTTACCTGATAAATTGTGCCTGATTTGACTAATTTCAATAACAAAACTTTATATTAAGAAATACTTTGATCATTGATTGCAGTGTCCAACAACACTGTATGTGGAAAGAACCATTATTAAAACAATAACTGTTTAGAAACAATGGTGCTCAATATTTAGGAAATCCATTCCTACCCACAAATACATCCTGATCTAAACCCTCTTCTTCAACCTGTTGTTTTTGATATCATGGTTAGAAGGTCTTCCTTTTAGCCTTGGCTAAGGCATATTGTGCAACTTTCTCCTTCTAACAGTAAAGGAATTTAACCTTTCCCAACCCTTTCTGGGCAGAGAGTTTGCACATCCCATCACGTACCTATCATTAATAATGCACATTTATTCCTCAGCTGACAATTTTTCATAGCAGTCAAATTCTGAGTAGTAGCAGACAGTTTCAAGGCAGCATTCCTTTTGTTAAAAGCCTCAATCATATCTGGTGTTATTAAGGATAATAATTACCTCTGGAGTGTTAGAATAGGGCTACAGCTTCAGAAATTTAAGGTGTGTTTTGCTACTTCATTTCTGATGTTATTTTCAGCTGTTTAGATTCAAGATGCAAGTGTGAAAGTGCACATTAAAGCTGTAGTGACACAATTATAGTTATTGCAGCTGTTAAGCACCAGTAATTTAAAGATAGGCATTTAGTATTTGGGAAAATGAGTGAAATCTTTTTGTTGGCAATTCATCATTGCAATCTTCAATGGTCTTCACAAAAATCAACACCTGACAATTTTTAAAAAATGTTTGAGATGATTGTTTGTTTTCTGATCAGACAGCCACTGCAGTTCTGTTCATTGTGGATGCAGTATTTCTCATTAATTGTTAAAGAATATGTGGAATCATATTCATGTTTATCTTGACCATATGACCATATGTACATGCAACAGACATCTCCACCTTTTTAATTTAACTGCCCTCTGATTGCAAAGGTAACCTCTTGAATATAAGTGGATATTGTGCAATCATACTGTATATGGATACAAACTGAAGTAATAAATGTTCCTGTTCATCTCAATGGAGTGTTAGCTTTGCAGACAGATTATGGCGATTTAAATGTCAACAGAGTTATTTTACTTCTGATCGTTTTAGTAAAAGCATCCAGTTAATGTGCTTATCCAGCGTGGTTGGATATTCCATTCATCTGAAGGGACATTCCAGAGCAATAAGGCTGCAAGTTTTAAATTGGGGATGGTTTCATCATCTAAGCAGCAGGTTGGATTTCCTAGACTAACATCTAGACTCTCTGGAACCACAGGTTCAAATCCTGGCAGACAGCCCTGCCAAGTGTCGCACTTGACACTCATTTGGTCCCCAGTGTGTTGCTCCATGACAGCTCTGCTGAAATCTCTCACATACAGCAGCGAATAAGCAGTGCGTTTCATCCCCTGCCAGTGGGGTGGACATTGACAGTTACTTCGTAAGGCCCTGGAATTGCCCCTGCTCCTCTCTGCTCTTTGGCCAGTGAGAGAGAGGAGAAGAGAAACACTAGGCATATTAGTGTGTGGGAAACTTAATTCAGGAAATGCTGAACTTCCCTCCCCTCCCACAAAAGATGAAAAGTGTTGAGAGAAAATAGAGGTTTTGCTCCAGAACTGAGTATCTTTGGGTTTGGAAGAAGAATGTGGAAGTTCAGGTGCTACCTGAACTCAGTCTAGTCATCAAGATGGCTGTTGACCTGCACTTTATTGTTTGGTGATCTTTTCCTAAATCATAGAGGTCATATATAGAGGTCAAACAAACAAAAAAACCCCACCGTCCCAACTGAAAAACTGTTTGGAAACTGTAACAAAATGGGAGTAAAGTTTGAACTATGCTAACACCTTTGCAGATGACCCTCTTTTGAGTAAACATTTTGGCAGAGAAATTAAGTATCATCTTTGATGAATAGAGCGAGATTCCTAGACTGCCCAAGTGACATTTCATAAACAGCTCATGCATTGATTTTAATCTCCTTTGCCTCRTAGTTTTGAAAGAAAATACGAAGAACTGTGGAGAAGCGTAAGGACAGCGTTGTCCTGCATACTGAAATGAAAATGGGCAGTATTTACTGGACAGCAAGGTGTAAATGTGTGTCTGCTTCTGTATCGTTGCTCTTTAATTGAATGGTTCCATTCATTCGTAAGTTGATTGACATCCAGTAAGAATTTGACTATACTTATCAGTTCTGTGCTTGAGTGCTGAACAGACAGATTTCACATAAATATTTTAATGTATCAGATGTGTTAGTTTCAATGAGTATTTTGACAGACTAAAACAAGAAAATATTTTAACCCTGCCCCATTCCTGGTACTATTACTGCTAAAATACTGTTTAAGTAGGAACTGCAATGTAAGGGCTCTTCAAATCATCAAGGATCTTTCATTTAAAAATAAAGAAGGCTGAAATATAGCCATCTTCAAGATTGGGGACAATTATTATTAAGCATACTGGATAACAGTGAGTGCAAAAAAACCCCAAACACCGAAGATTGCTTAATATTTTCACAGAGGAGATAGAATTTCTTTTTTTTTTTTTTTTTTTTAGCTTTTGTTTTTTATTTATCACAGATCAGGTCCCTAATCATACTGACTAGCACAGTACTTTATGTATATACTGGAGATAGCTGAAGAGCTGAATGAACATTGATGAGTCTGAAACTGTGGACTGAATAACGAGACTAGGTAACTTCATGCTATGTCTTCACATGGTTTGAAATAAGCAATGAGTAAAGGATTAAAAAAATGTGTGTGTGTGACAGCAGCAGCTTTTCAGAGGAGCATAATTTTAAGAACTGTTGCTATTGTCCAGATGGTATTAATTTAGCCTTAAAATGCTCTCCCGAGAGGTGTGGCTGTTCTCTAAAGGGTTTGGGGAAAGTCTTACAGGTTTGCTCAGATGAGCAATTGTTTTTCATTAGATTTCTGTTTGAATATTGGAAGGAAAAGGACAGAAATCAGTTATGCTGTGGTTTGATTTGTAAGGAAAAGCTGTCAAAAGGGCTGGTATGATGTGAGGTCGTGACTCACTCCTGCAGCAGTCTGAGCACAGAGCTGACACAACATGGAAGCGAACTGCTGCATGCAGGGAGCAGCACATGTGCTGCACGGCACCTTGTGCAGGCCTGTGTGTGAATCCATCAGCRGAGCCCCTACAACAAATGAGATCTTACAGTGCTGCAGCGTCAACCTCCAGTGTGCATCCAACCTCACCGCAGCTGTGATTGCGAGTCCCTTATAGGGGCTGGTGTGGAAGGGAAATTAGCAGGGTATCCAGAGTTGGAATGCATGCAAGGAGATAAAACAATAGCAAGTACAAGTTTCTAGTTAAATAGACAATAGAATAAAAATGAGCCTGGAATAAAAGAATAATCTCATTATAGTAAGAGGTGTTTAGCAGCACAGTGTCAGTCATTCCCAGACTGTGTGCTATACAATAATGTTAGAAATTTAGCTGTGATATCCAATTGTGCATATCTGAGTGATCCTCATACACGATCAAGTATAAGTTCTTGCATGTCTTCTTACACTCTGAAAAGTTTATTTTATTACTATAGATACATTTTTGGGAGAGTTTTATACTTGGGGAAAAAAGTAATTTTTTAGAAAAAGCAATTTTACCTTTCTATTAATACAGTAATAATTCAGGCTTTTAGATTATTGCTCCTGCACTTCACTAAAATGAAAATTAAACAAACTTCATCCTAACTAGAATTAGTTGCCACAAAAGTAAAAACCTAAGGAGAAGAAAAAGCTATTAAGAGATTTAAGCACACAACGAACAAGACCTTTTAGAGGAGATTAAAGTATGTGACAAGCATTAGTATTTCAAGGTGCTGCGATCTACTCATGGATTGATGTGCCTCAGAATGAGATGAGGCACATTAAAAGCTGAAATCATTCAAGCTGGTGTGAGACTGAATATGAGCAATTACCAAATAGTTAGGCATTAAATAAAATGGATGGTTTTGTGAACTTGCAGTACAGAAGACTTCTTTGTGTGATCAAACACTCAGTCTTTGAACCTTTCCCTTGAAATACAAACTTTATGAGACAACACTTATTGTGGAAACTGGGAAGTTTGAAGGGAACAGTTCCAATTTTAATGTTGCCGTCTAGCACTTTGTGTGGTGAGAAAGCATTACTCATGAAGAAAAAAAACATTAAAGTGTTCAACTTCAGCATTTCTGTAAGCATTAGCCATTTAAAAGTCACAGGCATTAGCATTTGCAGGTTAGGAGTGCTGGTGTAAAAGATTGCCAGGTACCTCTGTCATGCTTGTGTAGTAGTGAAGACTTATATGCAGACTCCATTAGGAGGCTTTTTCTGCATTAAAGAGCCTTATTCCTTCTGAGTATTAAAGCAGAATCCTCTTAGGTCCCGTTCAAACAGTTTGTCTGGACTGTAAATCGGGCATAGCAGTTTTACAAAGGGTTTTAGCCTAAAGCATGTATAACTGTGATTAAACAGCAAACGCAGCTTTCCACTGGTATGGCTGTGGCCTTAATTGGGATCCAGTACTGGGGCAGCCACTAAAATGGGATGATAAAGTGTCCAATTAAGAAGAAAAACGATAATTGAAAAAGTATTTGCGAATAGTTGTAAATAAAGTACTAAGTAAGTGACAATGAGGGGAACAATTTTTCTTAGACTTGTTTCTATGTTTTCTTCCAATAACCAGAGAAAAAGCAGATCCTTATAAGTATGATTTTTCTTGCCAGTGGATTGATTTGCTTTCACTGAACTCAGCCAAAGTTTTGACACTGACCTAAGTAGAAGCAGGCTCAAAGACCGTAAAATCCTATAAACTCATTAAAAAGATACAAACGTGCATGTGTATTGAAATGTTAAAAAGAAGAATTTGTCTAATTAAAACTGCTTGAAACTCCACTTATGAAATTAGGGTGAATGTTATTCACCAAATTTGGTGGATAAAACATTTCTACAACCTTTAAAACATCAAAACCAAATTCATCATTACTGGTTTTGGTTTCAAAATGAAAAGTGTTTTCTGTAGTTTCAATCTATGTTTCAAAAGCAAGTAAGTTATGTAGTGAACTGGAGGATGGATGAAGCTTGTCTCCTACATCTTTCGCCTTATAATTATCTGTATATCTTTCACTTTGGGCAATGTGGCAAAGTTCCTTATCTTGGTTGTAGAATTTGTGTGCTAGATGGCTGCCTAGTGTGTTCACGTTGCTGCTGCTCAGTACGAGTGGGGGCCTGAAATTTGCTGCCTACCCTTTGGTTACTTAATCCCAGCTTCCAATTTTTAAGCAAACTGTTACAAACCTCATCTGTTTGAGGCCCTTTTTCCTCATTCAAATTTGGCAGAAATTTGGTCAGCAGCTGTGTAAGTATGTTCTTTACTCGTTTCATCTGAAATGGTAACTTGTACATTAAAGTCCACAGCTAATCATAAGTTCCTCATAACCTAATGAGCTAATAAAAAAGAAAAAAAAATCCTTACTGGTGTTCTGCTAGTTCAGACTCAGTAAAAGATTATTTCTACTCATTATTAGCCAATTCTAGTGTTTATTGGCATCCCGAAAATTAGATCTACATGGCTGAATGGTGTTTACTAAATAAAATACCAGTTTTGTTCTGAACTTTAAAAATGTTTCAATTACATTAAGTACCAGTTTGATCAGATTTCAGCACTGAAACTTTATCAGATCTCCTAGTTGACTGTGTTGTTTGACATGAGCTTTCTGTGTGAAAATCACCTCTTGGTCTTCCACATTCATTTTTGTCAGATCTTTGAACTTACCAAGTTCTGTTACCGCTTCATTCTAAAATCTGCTAACAGATCTACATGTTACATGATTTCTTGTAATGTACTTATTCACTTGACATTGTACAGTTCACACATACTCCACATACATAACCTGAAAAACAAAGTCCCCTTGTGATTTTGGATCTTCAGCCTTTGTGATCTTGATCTGGAAGTTGAGTCCTGTGATAGTGTCATGTATTGACTCGGTGTTTTGTGAGCGACACTAGATGCAACATCTGTTACTATATATGAGAAGCAAAATGATGGAGAGAGCTAGAATAGCATTTAATTACTATAACCATTGATTCTGATTTTACAAATAGCTCTTTTCTATTTGGGTGAGCCAAACAGAAAAAACAACCTGTGTATCTCATTGAACATTTATATATTTTTCTTGCTTACAGGGACATGTGGTTAGGTTAGCTTAGTAGGGTTGAATGTATATTTTTATTATTATTATTTCAGCCTGGTGGATTCCCCGGGGAGCCAAAATAAAAACAGCACAAGCTCTCAGTGACATTTTAGAGTTCACTATATATCCTGTTAATGAGAATCATGCCCTAAAACTACATTCATTTTGTGGCTGAAGTTAAAAATATCAGAGTGGGTCTCAGGACATTCATGTGGCTTTAATCTCAACATATTTATCATAGTTGAGTAATCACAGTGTATTTTAGAAGCAACAAGAAATTCAGGGTTGCTCAGAGCTCAAGCAGATCATCAGTTTTGCTAGAAATTATTTATCGAGCAACCGGAGTTGAACATATGAAGCATTTTGCTGCAAGGGCTTTCTGATGGTTTTGAATACAACCAATACATTGATCGCAACCCAGCAAATTGGCACATGCAATACATACGAGAATAATAATAAAAAAAACCCMAAAATGAAACACAGTCATTTAAAGCTGCTTTCAGGAAAAGTTGCTTACGAGTATCCCATCAGCACATGGAATATTTTCTTTCTTTGGCTCAACCCTGATTACTACTGAATTTCCCATTCTTTTGGTAGTAGATTGAAAGTTATAAATTGTCATCCCTAATACAAACATTTACTGATTAAAAAGTCTCAGTCATGATTTTGACATTCATTTTTAAAGGCTGTTTCACAAACCCATGACGGAGTTGTTTGTGCTGTTTGTTTGCAATTGGAAATTAGGAATGTGTACTTTTAAAATAATGCTTTCTTTAATAATCTTTTCTGAATACTGTATTGATGCTAGATATGGGATCTTGTTAAAATCGGATCCAGATTCAAATGTTGAATACTTTTACTGGACAGGTGGCCCAGATGATTAAGATTTTAGTTATATTTTCTTCTAGGAAGCATAGGAAATTTGTTCAAACTAAAATTTCTTGCCAGCATCTGTGTATTCCCGTTTCTGCAGAACAGAATAGTTAATATTTCTCTAGCAGAGTTTCACTGCCAAGGGAAGGGCATCATTTAAGACTATAATCCATGGGAAAGACTTCAGAACACCAGAGATTGATTTTTAGTGAAGTTACTTGTGATAATTTCTTTTTTACATTTCTATGAGATACAAACTTTATAAACTTTAAACTTTTATGCTGAAAAATTCACTCTTGCAATTCCCTCTTAGACTACCTATGCAAAATTTTCGGTTGTTGCTTTTCTATCGCTGTGTCTTGGATAGGCCTGACTAAATAGGGATGGGTCAAGGAGACCTACTGGTGGAGGTGGGTGTCAGTATTTGTTGAATTTTGCTGTTAGCAGAAAACGTCTGCAACATGTAACTGTTTTTTAATGAACTACTTGGTCAGACTCATGTTGGTGAGATAGAAAGTGCAATCCAGCCTTCAGTTTTGCTGGTTGTCTTTTTACTACCTTTCTTTGCAGTGGTTAGTTTTTAGATAGTTTTGAATGATATATAACTTTCTAGGATAGGTCTATACCATTATACTAAAAGCTTGTTTTGAACAGCCAGCCCACATTTGTTTTGTATTATATTGAAATACAGAAAATTATAAATTATTTTTAAGTTCAGTAAAAATACTATTGCTGTACATTGATGAGAAGTGGCATTGCTGTAGAATTCAAGAACAGCTTTCAAGAGACTGTTGTGGTATCTTTAGTCTTGTATTTTATGTAAAGAGATAAAACATTATTAATCATATGCAAAGAAGGTATGATAATTTTCCTACTTCCAAGCATCAGCATTACTTCTGGCAATGTTAGTATTTCCACATATGACCTTTCTAAACAGTGGTAGGGTGTTCTTGTTTGTTTTCTTGGGAGTTGGCTTCTTTAAAAGCAAATATTGTATCTTGATTATTCTGTATGAGCAGGTTGTATTCTTTACGGAGTATGTTATAGGGACATTATAATAATATGATATTCATATATTAGTGCTTTGTAATTCACAAACCAGCAACTTTGTAGGTGGGAATGAAGTTTGCACAGTACAGTCCATTCCAAAAAAAAAATAGACCTCTACATGAGCTTCCATTGCAGCAGAAGTTAGAAGGGACAGAATGGAAACACACTGTGTTAGAACAGCTTTTTAAGTAAAAAGAAAAATACTGTGCATTTATTCTGACATATTTATTTATGGATTCATTTCAGAACTTGAAAAAAAAGGGTGTTATTTGTGATCCAAATCATTGCTTCTTTGGCAATTTCCACAGAGCTCTTGAAAAAAGGAAACAAAAMCCCATGTTTGAATTCTGTCTATGCTTTGATCTAACATGAAGTCAGTAGAAAAGGTCTTATGGATATTATGGAAGTAGGTTGAACCTGTGTGAGAAATCTGACAGGAAAAACTCCTTTATTTTATAACATAATATATTAACTCTAGAGGTGTTCCCGAAATATATGGCATTCAAAGAATAAATAAATAAATAGATAAAATTCCCACTGCCCCTCAGTTGGATCATATCATTTAAGTAGGTATTAATAACCTGACTGCAAAGTTCTTGACGAGAGGAAATGGCCTCAAGTTGCGCCAGGGGAGGTTTAGATTGGACATTAGGAAAAATTTCTTTACTGAAAGAGTGGTTAAACATTGGAACAGGCTGCCCAGGGAAGTGGTGGAGTCACCATCCCTGGAAGTATTTAAAAGACACGTAGATGAGGAGCTTAGGGACATGGTTTAGTGGGCATGGTGGTGTTGGGTTGAYGGTTGGACTCGATGATCTTAGAGGTCTTTTCCAACCTTAATGATTCTATGATTCTATGATTTGAGAGAGAATACCTTTAAAGTTACTGATACAGTAATCTGAATTTAAGAAGTATATCTAAAAATAACCAATACAAAATAAATGTTTATGTTTAACATAATTGTCTGAAAAGTAAAAGTGAAGACTGTTATCTGTCTTGAGGGACTATAATCTGTAATTCCATTTTTATTCCAAAAGGTATGGCAATATCTTACACCACRACTGTAATGCTGCTTCATTAATACCTTTTAAAATTGTTGTTCCAGTATGTTCTCACCTAGAGAGTGTCTGCGGTGAAACCAGAAGCCTTCAAATGTAACCGTTACAATTTTGTTGAGGATGATTCCTCTATGTCTTTCTGTGAGCACATTTCCGTACTGGTTCCATACATTGATTCTATACAATAGATTATCTATATTTGATAGTGTCAATACACTATTGATTAATAATGTTGATTGATTAGTTTTTCTGAAATCATCTCTAATTCCAGTGTTTGAGTGAATGCTAATTAGTGGGCCCTGCCTCTTACTCATGTTAAAAAACCCCCTAATTCATATACTAGATAGATAGTTTAAAACATAGTCACTGCTAAACAGTCTAGGCAGGGCTAATTAGAAGTGTGTGAGCGAAGGAGTTCATCAGGTATTGCTAGTCAGAGCAGYGTGTTTTGGAGGGTTACTTAAGTAGGAGAGGGAGAAAGCAGAAAGGAGGTGCAGCCCCAGAAACTTCTGTAGTGTGAGTGGCCTGAGAAGGGAACTGCGAGCAGAGAAACCAGCTCTGATGTTTAATTCCTTCTGTGCTAAGGGAAAAAGGTGTTCTTGTAAACAAACCGGGCTGCATCAGAGAAATAGCTGCCTCCATCAGCAGCTTTTTCTCAGGATCAGGAAAAAAAGTAAAGGCTCATAAATCTTTGCTTAGCCATTACAACTGAAAGGGTAAGAGTGACTTTCATGTGTGCTCATCTGATTTTGGATTTGGATTTTGGATTTTGGATTAATTTTTTATTATCCTTCACTAATGTTATGATGTTTGCTGTGGAGCTGTATCCATCCAAAAAAGTTGCAAGGAGGGTCTTTTCCCCACTGTGGCTTATTGCTCAAAAGCAGTTAGAAAGCTGTGCTGTTCAAGTGCTGTACCTGGGAGAGTGACGCCTACTTCTCCTGGTACTCATGATCTGTTCTGGTTGTTTTGGGGTAACGTTCGTTCTGGGTGTTTGCAGAAGCAGTAATTTCTGTGCTCTTCAGGCATTCCAGAGGAGTTTCTTGCATGATCTCCACCCTCAGAGCGCAGGAGGGATGCAGTTAAAGCTGCACACGCTCTTGCTTCTGCGGAAGTCAGGGAGACCAGGACAAAGCCCATCACGAGCAGGGCTGGGCTCTCGTCACCAATGGATGCCGTTGAGCTAGCGCTGACTTGTCTGGCTAAGGAGTGTGGGATTGGCTTGCTAATCTGTTTAGCTAGGGAAAGTAGAGCGCTCCAGAGTTTCCCTTTGGTTATTCGCTCTGCCGGCTGAGCTTATGTCATTCTACACAACCAGTGCTTCAGGAGAGCCAAAAATACCTTCTCTGTAGCTTGCTGAGATAGACTCTCTCACAAAGTGCAGTAATGTATTTCAGGTGGAAGCACATGTGTGCTTTTGAAAACAAACACGTTTTCCATGTAATTTATTTCATTTTTACTCAAGCTATTTACTGAAATCATTTCCAATGCTGTGGACTAGGTTATCAGCTAGTTTGAATCAATACAGACTTGTTTGTGGTAAAGGATCCAGCTCTTTGTATCTTGTCGGGAGACTTTGTCGGTGCAAGCACTTGCTTTTAGAATTTGTTCTAGTAGTGAGGTGAGGTGGGTGCTCCTCTCATCTCTCAGCATCTGAAACTTTACATTAAATCAATGTTCCCTACAAACCCACTGGCTTTATGTATCCAGCAGCTGCAGGGGGATCCAAACTGAATGATGACATGGTGCCTTGGACAGAAAATGAAAACCACCGGACTTGTGCATGCTCAGCAGCTGTTCACAGGGGTGGCTCCAGTCTGGAGTCCACACATGAGGACATGGGAGATCATCTTCCTGCTGTATGACTATACATCCTCAACACCTTAAAGAGGAGGAGAAGAGGGTTCGTGACGAATGTCTGCAGAGAGTTGTCTTCTCCCCTTCTTCTCATTTCTGTCTGAAAGGGATTCAGACCAAAAGGCTCCAGATTTTTGAAAAGCTATATGAATAGAAAGAATTCGTATGGAGTATGAAAGCAGAATGTAGAAAGCTACAGAATACAGAAAAGCTGTACTATATGAAAGGCTCCAGAGTATAAATTTAAAAGCTATACAAAATCTTTATTTATAGGTTTCAATTTTAGTCATCAAACTCTTTAACTCCACAGACAAGACAGATGAGATTGCTCTGGGAAAATGCTTCTAACATCCAGCTCTTTATATATAGCAGATGGCTCTAGAACCGTACACATAACTTTATTCAGAAATTATTTTTGTTTGTTACCAATTACTAAATATACCATTAAGTCACTTTGTTGAAGCCAGGTTTGCAATTGTTAACCTGAGTGTGGTAGAGTGAAGCCAGCATGGGAACATCTGTATTTATTGCAGTTCCATCTTTAATTATTTTTTGCTTTTAGATGTGCTTTTATCTTGTTTAGTTCTGTCAAAATCTGAGCGGGAACACAGGTATGTTTTAGATATATCAGACAAGACCAATGGATGGGTGAAAGTGGAAATTCGGTATTATGTAACTTAGACRTTCACCAGTATTTTATAAAAGATCACACTTCTGTTCTCCTGACTAGGAATCTTACATTTTTTGTATTTTGCCTACTGGTGTTAGCATGTGGAAATGCTTCTTGTCTCAGTTTCTGGCTACTGTCCTTATTTGTGATGGTGAAAGATAATGTCTCATCCTGCTTGCAATGAATATAGCCCTATGTGTCTGTGTATTTCTTCTGTAGCTTTGGACATCCACGCTGCTGTAATTTACAGGCAGTCCTAGTTTTTTGTTTTGAGAAAAATTCTTGAATGTAGATCAATATGTTTCGAACAAGACGTAAACATGCACAATGTCTTTTCAAGTAACTGGGGCAGAAATAAATAATGATTCATAAACTTAAGTAAATATGTGCTTAAATAATTTTAAGCATCTTTCAAGTCAGTAGGACTGTTTGTGTATTTAGAATTAAGCATACTGTTTAAATTAGACATATATTCCTGAATGAAGCCCTCACCATATAAAACACAAGGTGAAAAAAAAGTCTGTATTGCATCTTCATCCCTCCAAGTCCCTCTATGCCACTGAAGTGAAAGAAAATCCTAGAGATAAATATTGAAGGAGCAGGCTGACAACGATAATGAAGTTATGGGTTACGACTAGAGAATAATGACATTTCTTGAAATGGCTGTATAAAAAAAAAGAGGCAAAATGTGCCTAGTTGTTGACAGAAAGAACATAAAAGAGAAGAGCTTGAGACCAGTAATTTTTTCAGCGTGAGTATTTTATAACAAAATTGCATTATACTAAGTTTTTAAATTAAAAAAAAATATATTATTATATGGACAAAATTGATCTGACGCTTAAATATTTCTGTATCTTTTAAAATTATGATTCTTTTCTGTCATGCATGGTGTTTTATGAGACTGAATTGTCCCCACAGAACAGAAGGAAACAAAGGAAATGTATTATTTATAAAGGTTGTTCGTTATAATGATTATGGAAAGAAAACATTAACACAGTAAGAGGTCCTGAATGCAYTGGATTAGGGAAAGGGTAGGGTAAGTGGCAGAATGGCAATTCTGAATTTTAAAGAACATCTCTTGAAAATTTTCAACCTCCCTTAGCTGGAGCAAAAAGTACAGGGTAGAGAATAAAGAGTTCATGTATCTAAAAATGTTACACTTCTTTTAAGCCTTTCTTCCATTTTATATTTGCATTTGAGAACTTTCTGCCTGTTGAAAGAACACTTTTATTTGAGGAAGTTGTGACATATATCAGTAGTATGATGCATCACTAACRGGTAGAAGCTTAGTATGACTTATTTAAAGGTTTGACCTGTTTCATTTCCATGTAATCAGTGAAGCAGATATTTAAACACAGCAGCTAAAATGTGTATTAAAAAGTTGAAAGACTGCCTTTTTTTGAAAGCAGTTTTTGTATTTTCAGGAGATTAGATTCTAGTTTGTCCCTTCAGGAAAGGTGTCATTTTCTTGTGTGCTTGTTTTTGGTTTTCATTCTTGCCAAGCACTACATGTCTAGTTCAAAATTTTTATTAAAATAGGTTCAAAAGTAAATTTTACTTTGGCAGTCTAACTTACCTCTGAAGAATAAAACACTGGTGTTTGCTGTGCAAACAAACCCTGGAGAAGCCTCCAAATATGATCTCAAAACTCCCCAACTTAAAAAAATCTACAAGAAAGTAAGAGAGATTCCTTGCCTTCAGTATTTTTACTAGATTCTCTTTTAAAAGCATAGATAGCATTAGATAAAAATTAGCTTAATGAGATCTGCATATCTTATCATAGTATTTTACCTTCTAGAAGCTGATAAGAGGTTTTCAAGAGTAAGTACTGCATGGATCAAGGCTCCAGAAATAAATAAGGTTATTTTTTGGTTTTGTTTTTGTTTTTTTTTAACTCAGTAGTATGAGGTCTGAGCTTTCAATGGCCATAACAGAAACAAAACTCTATGCTGAACTGTTACAGATCTCTAAAATATCTGGGATGTTAAGAGTGCTGGCTTAAGCACCTACTACAGAGGCGTAGCAGGGTCTGAAGTATAGATGTATGGCTTTGGGAAGGTCACTCGATGTGTCCCACTTGCTTTGGCTTCAAGTGCAGTCAGTGTGGAGAATTAGGTGTTGTCAGAAGTCACGTAGGAGGTTTAGAGAAATTTCTAGAGAGAGACAAGAGAAAACCCTCCTCTGGACCTTGGTGCCTATCTCAGGCTCCAGTCACTTGGGATCATTAGCAGACTCATATCTAAAGGCTGTGGAAGTTCTCCTTATTTTTAAAGCAGTGGAAGTAGTTAATCTTTTTTTTTTGTGGGAGCCTAACAGAGCACTCACCTGTGAAGGSGTATGTTGAAGAGTTCATCCCTCCTTAAAGATCTGAAAGATCTCAAATGCAGATCCCTGGGCAATGCTGCCGGGGCAGAGCTGCGAGGACTGAATGTGCTGAAGAGCTGAAGCCCATGTGCTGCCCAGCCAGGAAGCTGTGATCCCAAAGCGCAGGGTGCAAGAAGGCATTGTATTTTGCAGCCTCAGAGCTGGGGTGCTCACCTGGGACAGCCTGSGGATCCAAGCTCAAATTACTATGATGTTATGCATATCCAGCTCTTGAAATGTAAAAATAAACAAATAAATAAATTTACAGCTTGCAGATGAAGGGCCTATTTTCATGCTCCCAGAAAGTTGGTGGGACTGTACCTTTAAGTAAAACTCAGATACATATTTGTAAAACACAACTGAGTAAACAGAAATAAGTGAAACAATTTTATCCAACTTTTCAGTTGAGTTTTGTAATGTTTATTCAGGCAAATGGCTATGTTTTTTAACTTTATTGCCCCTTTTCCTGTCACTTAGGGAATTTGAAATTTCATCCCTTTTCAAAATTTTCCTTTTGAAAATAACACAGCAGATTAAGAGTGGAGATTTGGAGGAGGAAGATTAGAGATGCAGACACTATGAATTGGCAAATTTATTGACTACAATGGGGACAGATTTTAATATGTCATAAAGATAAAATAATGTTACTCAGCACCAAGATGAATAGGATCTTTATTTTATATTTCAGAGACCTTAAAATAGCAGCAGGTCAAGAAGAATTAGCAGGCTATGTAGCATGATAGGGAAGGCAAAAAGAGACAAGAAGAAAGATGTCAGAAGGGGCAGAGTTCTACAATATTTTAGTGGTGAAGATGAGGAATGAAATACTGCTTTCCTGAAGGAAGATGGAAATTTAATTCTGATTTTAGTATGGCCAACCTTTCACAAAGAATATGATCGAAACATTGTTCCAGCTTACATTCCTTAACATTACAGCTGTCTTGAAATTATAGCAAGATAATAATAAAAAAAGCTAACTTTAAAGGTGTTGTCCAGGTAAAAGTAGTTCAGTCCAAAGGCAAAGAAAACGTCATTCTGTRAACTGTGACATATTTGAGTGGTAAGACTTCTGCCCACTTGCAGTGGGATGTGTCTAATGATAGTTTCATTCTTTCAGTTATTCAGTTACACATGGATTTTTACTGTAACTTAAATGTGCTCATCTTTTAATTGCTGATAATTGACCATTACACTTTGTTGCATTTATTTCTATTCTCGGTTACAGTGTTGAAACGATCTTAGGTATGAGGAGACAAATTAGAGATGAATACGTTTACATTGTCAAGGAAATTCACCTATGGTGGAAAGTTTATTTTTCCATGTGACATCACTGTTCTTCAGGTGCCAGTAATTGTAAACATCCCTTGTTTTCAATTCTTTGTCCCCTTAATCTCATTAGGAGAATATCAGACGTTAAATCTTTTAAGTAGCATTAGAGTGTGTGTTCATCCATAACATATGAGAATGCCAGTCAGTTCTTATCACCTACCTTTTACAAAATATTTGCTGTTTTGCAAGTTACTGTGCTGAAAAATGAGATTTGATTCCATGAAGACTTTGCTGGCAAGGGTTGTTGTGAACTGAAAAAAAATTAGTATTCAAAATCAATTGACAATATAAATTAGAGAGGAAGACAAGATGCGCATGGGGGGAAGAAGCCATCTCACACTGTTAGGTTACCAACCTTTATAAAGAACACTTCAAAACAAGTTTGAAGTCTCTCATGCAAGACTATCATGATACAACTAGCATGATCACTGTACACATTTTTGTTATATGCAAGGTCATCGGATGGAGACAGTAAGTGTACAAGAGAAAGCYGTAAGATATTGTTTGTACAGCATCTTATTTTGTTAAAAGAGCTTTCATATGAACCCATAACCTAAATTGAATATAGCAGCTTGTTTTCCTTTAGGAAATAACTAGTTTCTTACTCTTGTCTGTTTTCACTAGTTGTAAAAAAAGATTTCTTGTGTTGCCCTTCATGCTTATCTCTTCTTCCTTGCCTCCTCATTTCCTTTTCTCTCAAACCTATTTACACATCCATTCTTACTACCTTCCCTTACTCAGTCTTGCAGAAGAAAATTAATTAATAACTTCTAAAATATGAGACAAAAGTCTTATGCCTATCATCTTCCCAGTCATTGCACAGCTTTACTTTGCTGTTTGTATGTGGATTTTTGCCTTTGAAAGATTGTAGTCTACTTGAGGCAAATTTCATAACTTAATAAAAAGACAGAGGCTTTTTGGTTCTACCATATGTAATTTTAAAGCGTCTGTCTCTGAAACTAGCTATATAGTCTGCTAGTAGCAAAAAAACCACCTCAAAATAAAACAAAAAACAGAAATAAAAAATCTCTATGTAATTCTCTCACGTAGCCGGTGGTAAAGGCAGCAGGCCTAGGGGTGCTGTTCCTGATAGCTCTACAGCAGTGATGCTGAGGTTTGTGTCAAGCCTTCCTTAGCTAAACATGGAGAAATATGTTCTTGCTGGTTAAAGAATTTTAAGAAGAAATACGAACTATGATGGCTCCTGCAATTCTTTGAAAGAAAAACTTGTGATTATACTGCAAAGAATAATGGAGAGGGCAGAGGTAGATATGACTGTAAATAGGGATCCTTTACTGAAGCTGCTGAACACAGATAGGGTTGCATGGGTGTATCTGGCTCTTTTGTTTGAAGACTAAGTGCATTCTGCACCATCTGAGTTCTCCTCAGTTAAAAAAGTTGATTATTATAACATGGACTTTCATTCTACAAATATTATAATAGACCTTTGATCAAACAAAGTAAAACGTCTATGCTCTGGCAAATCTGTAAGTGCCTTGATGTGAATTTTGTTTTACCGCCAAACCCATGGTTTATGTTTACATAAAATCCACTATATTTTCATAGAAAATGTGTCAAAAATAATTTGATATTGGGGCTGTTTTGCAAAAGTAGTTTCAGGTGAGAGCTAGTCTGTTTAAAATCACAGACCCCACTGTTGTTCAGAATATGGATAATTCAGGAACTGCATTCCATGGACTAAAAAGCCAAAATTTTGTCTTGTAAAGCCACCTGGCTGCAGTTGATAGTAAAATCTATTGTTAACCCTTTTTCTGTAATATAATTAAAACACTGCTGAATTATCTGTTTAGTGCGGCCTGGCTGCTCCCCAAAAGCACACCCCTTTGTGTCTAATAATCCTAGCCTTTGTAGATGGCTGTCCATGACAAGGGCTGTGAAACCTTGTTTAAAGATTTTAAGATCTTCTTAATCCCTTCCCTGATGAGACACCCATTGCTGAAAGCTGGGGGGGAAAGGTCCATCTGTCTTGCAACATATGTGTTTACACTGTAAAATCAGTAAATACAGCAGTGTGCTCACAGTGCCAAGAATTTCCTGTAGTCATAAATTGAGATACATTGTTTTGTTATTGTTACTTGAGTTTACACACATCTGAGGGACCAATATTACTAATTACCTAAAGCAGAAAAAAACCTGCAGCTCAGAACTGAAAGTGTAAAATACCAACCCCCAAAATCTGAAAATATTCTCAGTGGACACGGAAAAGTACTGTTAAACATATCACTTGATGTGGAAACCAGAAGCCCACTCAAGGCCATTATTCATTTCTGCATTTGCACAGTTGTACAATGGAAAATTAGGTTTTCACACCATCTACTTTTATGCATGTAATTTACATACCTAAGTGAGTAGCCGGGGCTCCCCATAGGTTATTGGAGAAGTAAGCTCCCAACCAACTCCTGTTTTAGACCCTTAAGTTAGGTGCCTAAAAGGGGATGCTGTAGCTGTCCTAGGAATAAATCTATTAAAAGCAGGAGAAACACAAGTGGAGCAATATCAAGAACCATAAATTGAATTCTCTGGCACATTATGTGGCCGTACTGTTAATCTGTTTCTGGTAGTGAAAATCATCTAACTTCTTGTTATATTTGTAGTTCTGCTTAGAAAACTGATTAAAAAAAAACCCCAAATGCACACTTTTTATTGTTCACTGGTGTTTGTGTAACTATAGTGTCTAGGGAGTGAAGTTATGGAACATGGTCTGCTCTGCAACGTTTTGTTCAGATTTTGGATTAAAAGTGTCCCCTAGATATGACAATTCAGTTTTAAGAGACAATTTGAGTATGAAGTCAGTAAAACAGGGAAGCCCCTGGCAACACTGTGATGAAACGGATCTGTTTGGCAGGCAACGGTCTAAGCAAAACACCATTTTTTTTTTAATGTCCAAAGGACAGTCTTCAACTGGGATTTGAAAGAGGGCAACTGGGTAACTTTTGCATGTTTACAGGAAATAACTTCCACACATGATGAATAGCAACAGATAAAGTATAAAATATATATTTGAAAAATGTGAAAGGCAGATAAATTCTGGCTTATAGGCCGCTCTGAGTTGGAAGTCAGTCTTCTAAATAGTGAATAAGAGGTAGATGTGTAGGGAGAGAGTGAAGCTGAGTAACTTCGAGAAAAAGGCACTTACGAGGAACTGTGTGGACAGGACATCGCAGTCAAGGTGACGGGTAAGGATGGCATAGGGAAAGTTGGTGAGCAAAGCCCCAGGTAATGACAACTGTAATGGCTGCAGTGCAGAGATTTTATGCAGAAATGGCTACTCCACTTAGATACTGCTTAGGAGTGAAGGCTTTAAAAAAAGATGAATGTTAATGACGACATCCATTAAAACTGTTGATATTGTCTGTGGTGGTGAAGAAGGTTGGAGAGTGCAGAGCAATGTGGAGTGTTAATCGCTTATGTAAAGCACCTGAAGTTTGATTCCTAGGTATTCACAAGGAGATTTAGGAGAGAGAGGCTGAATTCTGAGATCAGTGAGCTATGAAACAAATAGATCTACGAGTCATTAATATACCAACTATAGATCAATTTCTGTTTGTGGACAGATCAACTAGACAAACACTGTAGAAAGGGAAGAGAAGGGGTCCATAAAACCGCTTATCCTGGTTGTCAGTAATTCTTAGAAAGCATGTTAGTTTTTTCAGGGAATGTGTGTTACAATAATACAGTAATTATGGACTACAGAACAGAATATGTTAAATTAGTGAGAAGTAACAGTAAGTGATCTGATTCATAAGAAGTCAGGCAAGTGCATGGAGATCGGATTGGAAATAGAACTGTGATCACATTTGCAGATGTATATTTCCTGGGTGAAACAAGGAGTTTGGGGAGGTTCATACTGCAAAAGTCCGTATGATACTTGTTCTGTGGATGTAGGTTATAAATCTGATACTTGTCAAAAGCATTGAATGTTTGTTCTCTATGAATGTCATATGTGCTCATATATTCATCCTTTGTTTTTGACGAAGTGTATTATGGTTGCTTGGAAAATTATTTCAGAAAGTTGGAAAATTATCTGCTTATTGCTTCTCAGGAATTTCCTATTAAAGCAGTTTGTAGTTCTTCAGAATCTACTCAATGTGAAAATCTCCTGTATTGCAGAAGACTGTGGATATCATCCAGTATTCTTAGATGGTTTCTGTTGCCTAAAAAATATTTGGGGGAACAACACTTGTAAGCCATCCTAAAAGAATAGCAGTATAAAAATAGCAAATGAAGCTAGAAAAGCAGAGGTGGGAGTAGGCTGGGACAGGATCCTGAGAGACAAGATTTTCTTGGTTTACAATTGATTATACTGTTAGATTAAAAACAATTCAAAGAGTCGATACTTGCATGTTAGCTCATGTCTGCAGAAATACTGACTAGGCGGTTAGAGAAAACATCTCGCAGTTTGGTGGGTTACTGTGTAATCGTCACCCAGATACTGTTACTTAAAAAAATTGTGATAAAGAAGATTCTGTGCATTATTTGAAAGCAGAGAAAAGAAAATCCGATAATATCTGTTACATTTGTAAAACAAGGCAAAGCCTCCAAATACTTCTAAGAAATATTTTGTTTTCTATTTCTAATATGAATTTCTTACATTCTTATTCCTTCTTGCATTCTTAAGATCTATTCCCATCATCAAGAGCTGTGGAAATTACCTGGACAATTCCTGTTTCTGGTACCACGATTTTTTTTGAGCTCATGCGTATGTTTGTGTATCAAAGCATGAAAAATTTGCTCCATATACTGTGCAGGAGAGAGGAGCAAACAGGTTGATAAAATAGACACCCCTTTGGAAGATGAAATATAATTTAGATTAAAACGAACAAGGAGCTGATCCTTGAAAAAAGTAGTGTGCAGTGATCAGAGAAAGGCAACCTCAAATGGTTTTGAAGGATTTCTAGTTCTCCATAACATGCGTGGCAGTCTGCAATGGGTGAAAGGAAAGAAAATAAATCCACCAGAGAACAACTACTTCTTATCTTTAAAGGCAGAAAGGTGAGAACATCTGAACCAGTGGGTAGCAAAGAATGTCAGTTATGTCCTAATCTAGATTGGTGAATAAAAAGATAATCATCAGTAAATTAGAAGAGGTGTTGAAAGCTCAGTTAATTATAGGAAATGAGGAAATTAGAGTGCTGAGTCTGACTGTTTCTGATTCACTTGTTAAATTAAAAAAAAAAGTGTGGTGGCTTTTTTTGTCATCTGTACTTTTGGTTCAGGTATATAGTGATATCAGATGTAGGATTTTTACTTTATTTTACTTTTTTTTAATAACTCCTCAGATTAGGGTTTTGGTGTTCAGCTGGGCATCATCTGGAGCAGCAGTCTGCAGGGTCCAGAAGCGCATCTCTGCCAGCACGTCCTGAGGCAGCAGCAGGAACTCAAGTGTCCACACAAGTGTGTGCTTTGCTAGCTCTTGGTGCTTCACTTCCCTGGCTCGCTCTTTGTGGAAGTCATGAGGCATCTGTTTAAAAGTGAAGGACTTACTGAAACTCAGAATTTATAGGTTTGTTATAACAAATGTCAGCCTGTGTGAGGAAAGGAGGGGGTTTACCATTTTTTTTCATTGGTTCTGGTTTTATTGCATCTCTCTGAAGGTCATGAATTGTTTTCTGTTGCACAGAGTATGAGTGATTGTTGCTGCTGATCATGAAGTGGAACACAGAAACTGTGTTGCCTGTTAAATTAGAATGTTTTTTCCCAATGATTTTAAGAAAAAAAAAMCCTGTAGCTTGAGATTCTCCGTATCTTATTTTTAAATCATGATTAAATTCAGCACGTGAGAGGGAGAAGTAGTTTGACCTTAGGAGTATTAAGAAATGTCCCTCTCAGCTTTCATTATAATTTGAAAGTTGTACGTATTTTGCAGTTTGAACAAGCACTTGATATTTGGATGGTCCTTTAATCTTTATCATACTTCTGAGCATATTTGATGGGCTGTTTATTCCAGGGGGAGGGAGAGGTAGCAGTGGAGGGCTGGAGCCTAAGCACCACAAACTGTCTGTAACATTTTGGCAAAGACCTTATTTAACAGAGAGTTTTGAAACTCCTTGAGGGTCCACCCTTGATTAGAGACATGACTTTGAGAAACAGGGTGGTTTAGGGCCTCCTTTGATTAAACCTGTTATGTTTCAGCCAAGTTTTCTTGACATAGGGGCATAATTTATTTTTGTATTTACTTCAGGAATTTTCTTTTTTTAGTCTTTTTTACTCTTTTCTTTGAGTACTTAGCCAGCAAGCATATGCATTTAAATGGTCCATATAGTTTCTTTCAGAGCTGAAAGAGGTACCTAGAGTTAACATTACCTATCAAGTTTCTGATTTTTCATGATTATTCTTGGAAGTAGCTTCTTTACATGAAAATAATAAATAATTGTTGATTTTTTCATACTTGCTTATGCGATAATTCTGAGTAAAATCAAATCTTCCTTGCAGTGCCTGTTGCAATTTGGAAATCGGTTATGAAACCACACTGGAATTACTGGACAGTTTACAGAAAATGGAATATTGACTGTTGGCAAAGGAATTGGGTGAAACAGAAATCTAGCCTACCTCTGGGATTGGAAAATCAGCAGTAAAGGTTCCCAATAACTTAGAAAGTGATTTTCTTACTTTTTTAGGGGACCTGTGCATATGTATACCTTTTCCTGAATTTACAGAGAGGTTCTTTAAATAGCAACAGTAACAATTATTATGCATAAATAAATAATTCCAGATGTTACAGATATTATACTGCGCGTTATAGTTAAAAGGGCAACATTTCAAGGCCTATGTGCAAGTTTATAGATAGAATATTGTCCATAACAAACTCGTCTTCTTTTCTCTGTTATCCTTTAATCCAACCCCTTTTTTCCTTCACATATGCTCTTCTGGAAAGAAAAGACTCAGGAGCAGAGTGATTTTTTCACCATTTTGTGGGGTAAAATTCATGCCCAAAGGATAATCATAATAATTTGACAGTATAAATTCTGTATAATGCTAGTGCCTTTTGATAAACAGTTTCCAGGTCCAAATTCTATTTTAGCCAGACTAGCAATTGCAAAAGTTGATCCCTCCACAGAAAAAACTGTAAGAGGAGAAGAAATACATCCCCAGACGTTCTTGCCAAGTGAGGTGTTTCCTCGCATCGTTAGCTGAGATCCTCCTTAGTACTCCTCTACTGGCATTTTTTAATCTGAGGGCGAGATTGCAGTCAGCCCAAGGCAAGGTAGATGACAAAGGAAACGTGCAGCAAGCATTTTCCTAACTTTTCACCCTCCATGAAAGGTTTTCTTTAGTGCAGGTAAAAGGGGGTTAAGCAAGACTATGTCCTCTAGCAGCACTGTCTTTCTGCAAAAGGAGAGATGGGAGTGGGGCCGTCTGCCTGACTCAGCCGTTCTGCTGGGAGTGATTGTGGGGCAGAGCATCATCATGCTCAGTTGTGCCTTTAAACTCCAACCAACAAAAAAAGTATTTGGAATTAGGGCATGGTGATGACTTCAGTGGATAAACATCTACCAGAATTAGCCCGGAGGTCCTCATTATGCGAGGATAGGGAACAGTAAAAATCAAATCAGCAGAGATAAACTGCACAGATCATTTCTGCTGATCAATAACAGRCTTGTGCAAATAACCCTTCTGTATAGCAGCCCATCTTTCTCAGAGTCAGCAGGGAGTGAAGATTAGATAAACTGTAGGCCAGTGAGACTTTTACAGAAGCTTAACACATAGAAAATGTCCGTCACTCCATGATTTGATCATAACGTAATGAACGTTTGCTTTGTGCATGTGGGCCACAGGAGTTTATTATGACAATCAAGTGTAACCAACTGTAATAAAAATAAATGATATTATCTGACATACTGTTTCCTAATGTGACATTTGCTATGTTGAAGATAYGGCAAATATCAAGCCGCAGACTGAATCTTGAATTCCTGCATTCCTAAAGCAATGGGAGCTTTGGTGCACTTGGAAATCCCATGTAAGATATGTCAATACCAGTCTCCTTAGTCAGTGTCATCCCTTGCGCAGAACAGATTTTTGCAGGATTAGTTGAAAAAAAWAATGCCGTAGAAAACAGCATATTCCAACTAATGCAAAAATGACTATGATAACGAATTGTTCTCGCTGATAACAAGGTATCAGAACTTGTTTCAAAATAAAACTGTTGTAATGTAGAAATATTAATGCCATTTCAATTCATGGCATGCTTTTCTGGTGCGTATTGTTCTCGGTTTGGTACCTTCRGGCTTGTGCCCCAGAGATCTTTGCACCAGGCAACTCTGTGAGTTTGTCATTGTCTTCATAGCATTGTCATGATCTCAAATTGCTTGTTCTTTCATTTTAAATAACACTAATGCTTAGAAAATAAGCAAATGCATCGTTCTTTTTTTTTTTTTCTTTAATTTTGTCTAGGAATTATGGAACCAGGATGATTTAATTGATGTAGTGTTATGACTATATATTTTAGCTAAGGTTGATAAAACGGAAATTGAATAGATACATTAAAATGTCTGGGATAGTGGCTAAACATACTAGTGAGCTGGAACATTGACCTTCCTGCACTTAAAGGCAGTGAGTCAGACTCCTGACGCCACAAGACAGAGCGAGAGTGGGAATGCATTTATGCATGTGTATGTGTGTATGTATGTAATTTGGAAAGGTTTTCACTGCTCAGAATCTTTGGGCCTTCTGGCGCACTAGAAGTTATTTCAGGCACTGCTTCAGCACATTCAATAACAAACTCAAGATCAAAAAAGATAAGTCTTTTCTAGTTTAAGGTTATTTATATTTTTTCCCTTGCAGTTTTATTCACTAGTGGTTAAAATATCGGTATCAATTGTTTTTAGCGTTCACTTACAGTAATCAATAAAAATATATCAGAGATGTGGAAGACAGTATCCCTGTAATAACTAATCTCACTTCTTTTCAAAAGAGTCTCTGGATTTTGGCCTCGATCCTGGTGTATGCGGAGGCGTGCCTTTGCTGCTTTAGCAGTCAGAAGTGTCCAGAAGACAGTGAGTTTCTCAGAGTGCTGTAGAGCACGTGGTGCTCCTCAGGCACGAAGAGAGGGGGCTGTGGCTCTTCTGGCCCTCACAACATTTGGACTAGGTCCTAACACCATGCATTAACACTGGCTTTGAAAGGTTTCTTCAGGAGTCAGGTGTGCACCTCTGCAATTCAATTGCTGTAATGCTTTTGTTCCTTAGGCTGGCTCTTTAGTTTGGATTCAGGTTCTTTATGTAAAGTGAACATGATAAGTCAGTGACAGAAAGGTAATGCCTCAAAGCGTCTGTTCAATTCGAATCAAATGTGATTGATTTGCATTTTTCTCATGAGAAATTTTAAACCGAAGGTGTGAGTTAAACATTGGAAGTTGCTTTTCTTCAAAAGGCTCTTTGCAAGCACAACTGGACTTCATCAGAATCGCAGTTCTGACCGTAGCACTTGATTCTTCACAAGGAAATTTTCCTCCTTGAACTGCTGAGTGGGTTTTCTTATGAATGAGGGTGACTGCTTGCTCTGCTTTGTGGCCTGAGTGTGCCTTGTGGACCAGCGGGACCTGGGCATGGAGCTGGTCAGATGGGGACCATTAGTATATGTGTAGGCATAAAGGAATTTAACAGCAATGGGAATTGATTCTAGGCACTGCTGGTACTGCAGAATATGTTTTAAATTCTTACATGAAACTTAAACAGCCTACATTGCATTGAACTCTCTAGTTAGACAAACTGTGGATTGTCCAGATGTCTCTGACTTCAGTGCAACRAGTCACATGCTTATAATTAAGCTTATGGTTAGAATCAAGATGTAGATGCATCTAGGGCTTGCAGAGAGTATAAACGGTTGCTGCAATAGTAATTTCCTTGCGCAAGGCAATTTAACTTTCCTGAATATTAAGCTCTCCTAATTAAAATAACATATTAAAATGACAGATTCTTGTATGTATTTATGTGTGGAAAAAGAAGTTAAAAAACCTCTGGAAAACAAAAGCATCTTTGGTCTCTTGCGGCTTTCTCATGTTAGTTTGAATTTTTTTCAAGAAGGAAAACTGGGGAAAACCAGTAGCAAAGGTGAGACATGATAGAATAAAACTTCAAGCTGGATTTGGAGATACATAAACAATTTCAGTCAAATATCCCCTAAAAAATTAAGTTCAGAGGATATCACTGCTGAAGAAGAATCCAGGTAATTACTAAATATATACCTTTGTTGCCTGCCTGATGTGCTGAATAGTCACCCAGATAATAGTGGAGCCAAAGTTAACTGAGATTCTGTGTTATTATTTTAGTCTAAGATATAACAAGTATTTAAGAGGAAAATGCTTAAACTATTTGCTTGTTTCTGGCTCTGTTACATGAGTTTCACAAGAAAAGCATCGAACATAACAGACTACTGTTTTTATAACATGGCTATCAGTAACAGGCTAAAAATATGTCTTGTGATTGAAGTGTTAAGTGCTGAATTGATTATTTTTATTAGCATTCACAGCTATTGGGAGTCGATTTATTAAAAGCTCCATTGCAGTAGCAATCCGGAAACATTTACAAGGATGTGTACTTTTAATGGAATAGCTGAATTCCACTCAGGGTGAGTGGTAGGGATTTTTGAATGTCACTGATTATCTGCAGTTGTTCTTYGGTCTTTCAGAAAACAGGGAAATCCAAAGCGTATGTGCTATTGAAAATAACAGGTCCTGGGCTCTTTGTGGCAGAGATTTTGAGGGGGGGAGGGGGAAGGTTATATATTGGCACWGCTGGAATTTGGTATTTTGGTACAGAAAATGGTCCAGATATGCTACTCATGGGTTGGTTAGTGCTGAAGTGTGTCCCTGTGAGGAGYACTCTCCTGGCATGGCATGTTTGTGCCCTGTAACTCCATCGTACACTATTCAAGCGATTCTTGTGGTCTCCTTACAAAAACCTTTGCTTCTGTAAATCTCATTCCTTAAGCTCTTCCCAGGCTACCATGTAAGCTGTAGCCCTGGCTCTGCACTCAACAGCTTGGCAGCTCAATTCATCAGCTGGGCCAGCCAAGGGGCTTTCATATTGTAGTTAGGTTGCCTTGTGTGAGAGAAGCATGGCATGTCATTGTGGGATTTCTCCATCTCTTCACGGTCCCAGTGCAACGTTGAACATCTTATTTTAAACGCATGAGAGCTGGTATCAGCTGCCTCCTCTCAGGTAGTCATTAGTGGCTCCAGTCCTGGCAATGGTGTGAGCTAACTTGTCTGACTTTGTCCTGACTAGAACCAATTATAAAGTTGGTTACAAGGTCTCGTTCGTAAGCCAGTAATTAGCACAGGAGAGGCAAGCAATTTCCTAAACTACTTTTTAGCTGTTAGTCTCCTCCTTAGTCGAGTTGTCAGCTAAAAGCATCCACGTGGCAGAATGGCAGGGGCGTGAGGGCTGGCAGGCTTCCTCCAGCAAGCTGCTTAGCATGCACTCAAGCAAAGCATCACTCTGCATTAGGCTGTTTGCTGTACGGATGCTCAGAGTTTTAAGTGACATCTTCAGGCTTAGCCGTAACTTGGCCTGTGTCAACATGGCAAAATAACACTGCATAAGAAACAGGCCTTTTGCTTTTAATTTGCTTGCTCCTTAATTGAAGCAGTTTCCAATTCCTTCTTCCAGCAAGGGGTCTAAGTGAATAATGAGATTTTTGTGATTTCAGCACTGAGTTAGAAAATCATTGGACTACGCAATATTATTTAGGGAAAAAAGGGTTTGTGAGTGGAAAGGAGAAGGAAGAACCTCTTTTCTCTCATGCTGTCTTTTGCACAAGTAGATAGTTCTATGAAAGTCAGAGCAAATATGGGAGAGGAACAGGCTGTCTGTAGCTATCCCTGAAAAATGATTTTCAGTAGATATTCTATGCAACTACTAACATTGAGAAGATAATATAAATAAAGTAGGAAATTGTACAAATTAAAAGAAAAGCAAGAAATAAAATGAAGTCACTCAGCCATTGTAGACAAATGTTTATTAATAAAAAAAAAAAAGATAAAAAATAGCCTAATACAGATGGAATTTAGCTGCAAAAGAGAACCTTTAAAGCAAAGATATTAAAGGAAAAATATGCACAGAAAATTTTATACGTGAAGCAAAGGATATATGTTCTGGAAGCACTGTTAATTATTTTTATTTTGAAATTACTTAGATATCATGCAGATGAAATATGGAAATAGTTTCAGACTTAAACATAAATGTGGGTGCTTAAATAAAAAAACCCCACACAATAATAAATGGGATATAGCTAATCTTTAGCCTCCTGCTAATGGAGGGGATGAGATAAGGATAAGATACCAGAATCTCCTTTTGCACTTCTATCCATAGTGGAGAAGAATTTTCTATATGGGATTTGTAGACTGTTAGTGATTTCTAATACTCATTTTAGAAGACTCTGAGTATGGTCCAGTGAGATGCTGATTTCTTAATTATCACTGAAGTCTACTGGCACTTAGGCCATTGAGCTATCTGGGACTGTTCCTGATACCATCAAGAACCATTAGTCCTTAGTGAGCTTCTAAACTTTCATCTCTCTGTGGGTGAGGGCAAATGGGAGAGAAGAGGGTAACGAGGAAGTTGACCCCTTTACAGTTAATGAAGTAGCTTTGATATGGTCAACAGAATTCCCCTGAGGCATGTGAAAAAAGCAGCTTAGTTTTGCAAAGGAGGCGGATCAAAACCGAGCAACGATGTTTACAGTAAGTAAAACAGCAGAGCATAAAGCAATATAATTATTGCTTTAGGACAGCATAAAAGGATATGTACTGTGCAAAATCTGCAAAACCATCAGGATTTACTAATGTGGGAGGAAGACAGCTTCGATGTATTCCTTTATTAATCAAACAGATAATCTCATGACCTCTGACTTATCTTGGAGACTTGTGATTTCTTATTTCTCTTTTTGTAAGACCATCACACCTTAAGGTTTTGTACATCCATATGTGGCTCAGATGAAGCTTCCATGCGCAAAGATAAATTGTAAAATGATCTTCTATCACACTTCTCTGACTGGGATAACTCTGCAATGTTATGAGCCAGCTAGGGACAGACATAACGTTTTAGATTCAGGTAATTTATACRATGGCAAATTATGCTACTCCACTTTCTAATAATTTTGTATGCAGTGAATTTGAATTCAGCATACATAAATGTGATATCTTTTTCACACCTGATTTGTAAATACGCTGTTTTTGCATTTGTGAATCCTTCTTTCATATAGCTGTAGCATTGCCACTTTTGAGAATGTATTGGGGAAGCGGCACAATGCAGAAGTGATAAGAGGAAATACTTTTTGTGCATTTCCTCACTGCAGTTTATCAGGTAGTCTGTAGTTTCCAGTGTGAAAGTAAGATTTTTTTCATTTCATTGGCTATACTAATTCAGTTGGATATCTATGCCATAGGCTGGCTAAATGAATAGCGCAGAATGTTTTGAAGGTAAAGTGCATTTTCCATGCAGAGGAGACCAGAATTTAAAATATTTTCTTTATTCTATTCTTTATCCCCTTTTTTAAAAATAAAATGCTCAATAGTTCATCAGCAGTAATGGCCAGTGTTAATTTTTTACTAAAATGGTATTAGATATTTAAATCCTTAGAAGAGGAAACTGAAGAGTCCAACCAGAATTTGTGTAGTAGTTTTATATGGTGGAGGGTTTTTTTGGTTTTGGTTTTGGTTTTGTTTTGTTTTGTTTTGTTTTTTAACTCCTCTGAAGCCCTGTATGAGCCCTGTGAGGCTCCCTGTTCAGCACACCAGCTCCTAGGCATCTATTCCCTGATGTTTCTCTCCTTCTTTAGATGGCGAGGGAGCTGAGGACTGTAATGCAGGGCTGTGGATTTCATCCCTGGAGTAAGGCATCCTAAAATAGATGTTCATTTTAGCAGTCCCATATCACCACAGTTAAATCTCTGTGGTTCAGCTAAGTGTTGAAACCCTCTTAGGAAATGGAACTTGGGGTCGTAATGCCTGTGCGTGCCTTCAACATTTTGCTGAATTTTACAGCTGAGAATGCTAGTCAACCTTAATTGTAGGCAGTGCTGCCAGTTGTTCATACAATTAAAACAAACTTTTAATAGCTTTTCCATGAAGCTGTATATTAACAAATATTGGTGTAAAGGAGGCAAAGCAGTAAGAATTCCTTAAGCCTTGGATGAGATTCTAACCAGGGAATATTTCTAAATTTACCACATTGTGCTTGTTTTGTATTTCAGCTAATAATAAATAAGAGTGTAAAAGCTGTTTCACAGTGTCTTTTTGCCGCAGCTAAGATTTGGCTGGTCTAGCCAGAGCTAGCAAGTTAAAATACAATGAAAGGTAGGTTTGACCTGAAGTCTGGTTTCTTTTTCTGCAAAGCTAATTGTGAATTTTTGTTGTTGCACCTCTTGCGCTCCCTTCTTTTGCTTTAAAATCCTGTATAGTATTTAAGCTTCCTAAGCACCCCATGGGGATATAATCAAAGAGAAAAGAAGCTTGGGAAAGAGCCAAGAGTGTTTCCCTTGCTGCTGTGTCACAGCCCCAGTGCTCCGTCAGCAGGTAATTCAGCTCAAGAGTGAAGTCCTTCATTCTCCTTTTACCTTTTAGAGGACTTCTATCAATAATGATAAATGAGAAAAGATTTGATATAGACAATAATTTGTTCTTTAAAACCATGCAAGCTAGGTAAAAAAAAAAAAAAAAAAAAGTGCCTTTCTGGCAAAGATAATACTTTTAATGAGGTTTACTGATACAGAGTTTTATTCAAATGTGACCTTTGCAGAAATCAAAGTCTAGCAAAAAAAAATCTTAAATGCCGCTTTATTATAGTGACACCCACTAGTGTCGCTATATTTTAGGGTCTGTCAGCATTTCCATTATAAAACTTCAAGAATTTTTAATTTAACTCTGCTATAAAACCTGTTCCGGATTTGAACACATACCCTACATGTTCTGTGTTTAGGATCACGTTTTAGTTTAAAGAATAAATGTCTCTCCCTCTCTCTTCCTGCCCCCCCTTAAACAGTATCTCTGGTAGAATGATTATTTCTTTGCTAGAAATAATTACTGAATCTACTTCTGGACAAATAGCTTTGGAAAGAGTTCCATGCCTTGAAAAAATTCAAGGCTTATGCAATCAGTTTGTAGTTACAGTTACGCTCTTTCTCTTGAGAAATAAAAATGCTGTTGTGCTTCTTTCCAGAATCTTATTCTTTGTATCTCTTCTGTTTGTTGCACCACATAGAAGGAAGGGGAATTTTATAGAGCTTCGTTGTTATCATATAACCTTTGGATGTGGGGTTCAAAATAGGTGTGAAAATCCAGTTACTGCGCTTACAATTCCACTCCCTGGTAATCTTAGGATGACACATTTCACTTAGCACTTACTTGGTGGTCTTTTCAGATTACCTCTGGGAAGGAYGAGCAAGTAATTCATAAAGAAACAGTATTTGCCAAATTTAGCTTTCTGTTCTGCTCAGGAATTACCCATGAAGAGGTTGTAGTTTGTATTGATTGTTCAAGATTTTCTTCGTAGACTTTCTGTTCTTACTCTATAGTTTGTGCAAAGTTTTTCTGTTCTCCAGCTTTGTAATGTCTTTATATACTGTATTCTACAATCTATGCATACATATATGTATGTATATATACGCATGCATATATACATGATATAAATATTTTTTTTTTTTCAGGATGAATAGTTTATTTTYGTTGATGATATCATGACTTCATTTCATTCTGTGGCTCACATGGATGCAACACCCTACAAGGAGCTAATCRCTATTAACTGATGTTATGATCCACTCAGCTGTGATCTTCCTTTACTTTTTAACATTGCTTAAGGTCTGTGGACTAGTTTCTGAATCTCAGTTTTAAGAAGTAACATCAACATAGGTATTTTTGGTGGSTTTTTTATTCTGTGTTGTCCTATCAATGTTTAAAAGTAAAGTAGCCAATGTTATAGCAGCTTGGTTGAACATTTACCTGCCCTATTAATAGTTTTCTAATAACTATCAACTTGAAAAAATAAAAAGTGAATGTTAGTTCATTCCAGAGACTCTGCCACAAAGCACAGTTGACTGTTTCAAGGTGTATTGGTATGTTTTTCAACAAAGACTGAAATGCATCCTTCTTGAAAGAYAGAGAGCCATTCCAGAGGCATTGTTACATACTTTTCTTTACATTTCCTAAAATAAACCAGATTCATTTTCTTTCCCCTTCTGTTTTTCATGAATAAAGTTTCTGAATAAGTGATTTATTAGCAAACAGGATATGAAATATATGAAGAGATTCTTGCTGTATCATTTACTTTGAAATGTTAAGTATATCTATATATAGTGAGCAGGTGTATTTTAATGTGTGTGTGCATATATATATGTATTTTTCCCCAAATTAGTTTTCCAGCAGCATGTGCTGATTGGAGAAATGTTAAGAAAATCTGATGATCACTGAAATAAGTTTTTATGTAAAGAGATCATTTCAAGGGCAAGAACAACTTCTAATGGCTCTCATCATGAAGCTTTCAGTGCACAGGGAGTTCAATAGTGGTTTTACCTGAATAACGATCTCAACGTGGAACTGATTGACTTGTATTTGTCACCATTCTTACATTTTGATAGTTGATATAGGTGAGTTATCCTACTATGATAAGTCACTTCTTAGTGTGTGTTTCTCTTTCAAAATGTGGATGTAGCCCCAATTAATACTAATTGGATTTCTGGAAGAAAATACCCTTTACTACTTTCATGCTAGGTTGGTGTAATGATGCTATAAGAGCTATGTGTTGTGGAATATGATCACTACATACAACATTGTCAACAATAGTCCCACTAAAAACTGTTTTTTCTCTTTTTTCTCATTGTTTATTAAATACATATATAGCAAAAATAATGTTTTGTAAACCAATCTTCTATTCAACAGAGTATGGGGCCTGGTCTATCTTAGCCTTATAACTGTGTGAGAAACTACATTAAGATATAAAAAAAAAAAAAAAAGAAGAAATAAGGTTTTAGGGAGTGTGCAGTGCCAGCAAGTGCAGGTACATAAAGAACATTAGCTGTCCTAAAGGATGGCGTAAAGAGAATTACATGGAAAGCTGAATCTTTGAGTAACTGCTTATACGTGCACTTAGCTGTGAATAAAAGCTGATCAACTGCACAGTGGAAAGCTACCACCTGTTTTGGATAGGAGTTGAAGTTGCAAGAGAAAAATAAAAGCTTATATATTTATCTGGCTTACAGTTCCTGGTAGTTTATTAACACCATTAGTTTACTCTTTAAATGTCAAACGTGGAAATTTGTATCTTTTGCATTTCATAGAATACTGACTTTCTTGGTTGTTGTCTTTATAGAAGAGATTAGTGTACGTATTTGTGTGTGGACTTAACATCAATTAAAAGGGGTTTGTAACCAGCCGGGAAGCTGGATTTTCGGCAGAGTCAGCAAGAGAATGCTTTGCAGTTTGGCTTATAGTACTAAAATATATAGTATCAGTTCTGGGGTCATGGATGACAGTAGGTATATGCAAAAATCTGTGCAGGCTTGTGAGCGTGGATAGATGTGAACATGTCTGCATAATTTTGCAGTAAAATTCAGTCACGTTACGTTTGCATCGGCTTTCCGAGTTGTACCATACTTGTTTAGATTCTACCACCTTCTGAATTACAAAAAGCAAAAACCCAAATATGTTACAAAAATGTAAGTATTTATAGCTCTTATCTACTTTGTTATTGTGGAGGATGGTAATGCATCTTCTTTCTATGGCAAGTTACATATGCTGTATGCATCCGTAGGTGGTGTTCTTGTATATTCAGGGATCTGTCTATTAACTAATTTAACATAAAACGATTTAGTTCTTCTGTTTATTTACAAAAGCCAAGCCAAACCTGGTTAACAGTGTAATGGATATTTAAAAAAATCCCTTTTCCTCATTAGATAGTCGAGCTGGGGAATAGGTTGCCCAGAAGTGTTGTGCAGTGCCTTGGAGGTTTTCAAGGCCTGACTAGTTAAAGCCCTGAGTAAGTTGGTGTGAACTCTTAGCTGGCCCTGCCTGGAGAGGAAGGTTGGACTGGAGGCCTCCTGAGGGCCCTCCCAACTTGGATTGTCCTATGATCCTGACATGGAGCATGGATCCTATGAGGAGATGCCAAGAACTCCTGTGCAATTGTACTCTCCTGTATTTAATGCTGTGAACGACAGTACAACATCCCCGTGTATTCCTGTCCTGTCTGACAGCATCTCTTCTCTCCTGGAGTTCTGCAGAAGCAGTGGGGTTGGGCTGAATCTCTCTCTCGAGCAGTTAGATGAGGAACTGCTGCCTTAAGGACTTCCTTCAGAGAAGGTGGTAGCAGCAGTGTTGTACAGTGGCTCAGGTTACAAAGCATTGATGTGCTCAAACTCACACTTGGGGAGCTATTCTTTCTCAGAATATTTTGCTCTGAGTGATTTCTGTATCCCTCACAAAGAAACAGAGAAGCTCTGACTCTGCATTTGAACGCAAGGTATTAGAAATGTTAGGTAGTCTGTCAATTCCTTATTCTCCTATTCCTTTACTCCTTTCCTTCTTTCCCATCCCTATCGGCAGTAAAATTCACGAAAAGCATAGGACTTTTTACTGTACCCTCTGTCTCATCTCAGAATTCACCTCCAATTAGAAAGCTTATTCTTCATTCAGTAGCTAATGAGAGTGGTCAATGGAACCCACAAATTTCCTCAATGATGTATAATAGAAATATGCGCCATATATGCCTCAGTCAGAGCCACATCTAATGCCAAGGCAAACTAGTTAACATGTAGGTTCTGCATTTGTGGATTTGGAGACCGTGACTGTCATAAACATACTGAAATCCTCACCCTCATCACAGCAAAGCTGTTAATATTCTGATTCCTTTTCTCTGTATCACTGTGTACTTTTGCTGGATGCTTAGAGTCTTAAAGATTTTTGTTTTAGCAATGCATAATGCCCATTTTAAATGCTTATGTTTCAGTCTTCTCCCAGGAACTTTCCCTCAACACCTAAATTTTGAGTTTGTAAGTTTTCCATTTGTGTTTCTTTCCTAGGCCAAATAGAAGAATGGTTGTTACAAATAATGTGTACGTGGGAGTTGAGTATTGTACTGTGTTTAAAATTAAATTTCAACACTTTACTGGACATGTACTAGCATGAGAAAAATACTTGAATGTTGCAATCAGATAGGATCCTGGGAAAAAGTTATTTTCTGTCTATAAATGCACAGAGTGTAAACAGCTGGGCTAGATGCAGTGAGGCTTTCTCAGAGTAACACCCAGTGCCAACAGTGGCAACTGCCAGTACTGGAGAATAACGATCCATCTTTGGGATGTACTTCAATAGCAAAAATATTATTGCATAGTAGGAAGCACACCTACACACACATATATTGTGCTGGTTTCTTCTTATTCTCCAGAAAATTACTTTTTGAAGACAAAGGGAAGGATCTAAATTGTTTATGAGCTCTTCTGCTTACTGGTTCAGTATTGATATTTACTCACCTGTAGATGTGAAAAGCCGGCTGTTTTGCAAGCAGTATTTGTTTTGTTTTAAAGATGGTGAGAAGCCATCTGAGGGTCAAAGCTTAACCAGTTGAATGCTGACACAGCAGTAGGAAACCTATAAGAGCATTAAGTCCACACAGTTATTGTGTAATTTAGGAAAATACAAAATTTGGAAATATGCATGCTAAGAACACTGGAAGTTTTACTTGCCCTAAAAGTTAGGCAGAGTTTTTTTTTCTTTTATTCTGTGTATAGGTATGATTATTTGCAACAGTAGTTCACTGATCTATTTGAGTATGTAATTTTCTGGAGACATTCAAGCACTTTTGTAATGTGGTAAATTAATTAAATTTTTTTCTAAACCTTATGGTGGGATTCCAATCTAAAGTTACCTGCACAGTCTTTCTTCAATTGCGTTAAAATAAATTGAAAATACATTAATACATAGATGCTTTAAAAGATGCTTACTTACATATTTTATTAATGCAGAGGTTTTTTACTTTTTTTTTTTTTTCATCTGGCTATAAATGGCCACTTTTGAAATGCAATGGCAAAAATGAATAAAAAGTATTAAATACTGCTGAATTTAACCTTAAAATCCAAACAATAAAATCCCTACKAGGTCATTATAGAACCTAGAAAAAAATGGGAAATCTGATCTTTTGGACCACCTTTTTTTAAAAATGATGAGATTCTATCAAGGGTAAATGAGATGAATACTGATATAAATCTCAAGTAGTGGCCTTAGAGTCAGAGTTATTTTGTCTTTACTCTGAATTAGGTGCAACCTGTATCTACCCAACAGGGTAACATTTTAATTAGAATTTTGTCTTTGAGATTTTTGTCTGCCAGAATGCAGAKGACGAGTAAACATGCTTTAGTTGTCAACTGGCCTAATCCAGGCAGTACTGGAGTAGAGCATGAACTGAGAATGGGAGAAAGCTCATGTCAGAGGGCTCTGTGTATAATGGTCCTATGATAGCAGAGATGGCCACCATTAACTTTAAATTCTTTTGACTGTCATATGATTATTAGTATTTAACATGTTATTTTTCTTGTTGATTGAATAAACAAATGTTTCCCACTTAAGAAACTAGTTGCTGTTCATATTTCATGTGAGAATTGATAGATTTTTTTTTTTTTTTTTTAAATTCAAAATAGTTTCCTACATTAATTCCAGATTGTAAAGAATTTATCCTAAGGCTTTCATGGAATTGCATTACTGATGTATCATTTAAGAAAAACGTTTTCTTAGCACATTTTAAAGAAAACATCACTTCAGTATACCATGCATTTTTCATGTGGCATTAGTGGCTCACATACTTTCTGCAATTTAATCCAATTTTACTTTATTTCCCACAGTAGTTTGGTGTTGGAAAAGGTTAGTATGCGGGGGGGACAATGCCCACCAACAACCCTAAAGTCTTTCTTGCTTTTTTGGGGAGGTTCCCAGCTGATGTTAAATCGAAGGTATGGAGGCACACATATGCAATGAGAACTCATCCACCTAACCCCCTTTCTAGGAGAGACAGTACCACTGGCTGGGGAYGGTTGCCTCTGGTGACTGATCTGGTTGGACTGAAAAACAGCCAGTGGTTCAGTGCTGAACGTGTCTCTTCCTCGCTGCCTTCACAACAACATCTGTATTAAGCCACATGAAAACAATTTTCTCACTAAAGATGTTAGAATCAAAAGTCTGCTGCTACTTGCAGTGATCTCTAAGCCTCTTGTGAAGGGAGCATTAAATGTGACTTTTACTAACCAGCATGCCTGCTCCTGCAAGTCCCTGCCTGGCAGGGCTGCTCCCCAGGTCTCCCTTCCAGTTCACTAAGATTTTTTTCCTTTATTCATATCATTTGTTCTAATATTCATATCCTTAAATGTATAGGGGAGCTATAAAGGTATATTGTTTACCTTGTCCCACCTTTAGTATTTGCTGTGCTTTTACTGTCCTCCAGCATTTTCACAAAGGGCTGCCTCCTTCATAGCTCCAGAAGTAATTCATGCCGAGAGAACACAGCCGGTTGCTGGTTGCTGAGGTTGTTGTTCTTGGGTTTGCACTGCTCTGGCAGTAGAGGAGAAGACCCAGTTTCCATTGCTGGAGCGTTGAATGTTGTTATTGTTTAAAGAAAAGCTGTTGCTGCAAAGCCAGTCTTTCTAGTTGACAGTCACCTGTAGCACTTTCTCCGTCCTGAGATCTGAAGTGTACTTCTCTGGAGCTCTCTCTTCCTACTAGTATGAACTTTGTCTGTATTGAGAAGTCTTCTGCAAATAAATATGGTGTGCTCTGCTTAGCAACGTTGCAAATAGAAGTATGGTGTTGGGACCAGTAACGTTTGGTTCTTTGCTTTATGTCTAATTATGTTATGCTGCTTTAAGGTAAGTGGGTAAGGTAGAAATCCCTGGAAGGAAAAGGGGAGATTTATTTTGCACAGGGAGCAATTAAGCATGCTTAGACAGGGAAGCTTCCAGAGGTAGAAATATTGGCCATTAAAAAAAAGTTTCACTATGAAAAACTGATTTATTCTGCAAAATAGATGTTTAAAACTCAGCTATTTTCCTTTTGATACAAAATTTTGCAAAACAGCCTCAAATTATCAAGGCAAAATGTTACTGTAGCTGCTCTGATGATGTGATTTAAGGAATTCAATGACTACGAGGAGGAAATACGTTTCCATGATTAATTGAGCAATGGCCTGATGCAATTTGCAGTGGTGGGATATTTGTTTTTGGCTCTCCAATTTCATCACAAAGTCTTAACTGCCAACAGTCACAGGCCTGGTGCCATGTGGAACGCACTGGAGTCAGTGGGAGTTTGGGGCACGCGKTTGATGAACATTTGGATCTTGTGCACTGGTATCTGCACAAACTCTGCTTCTTATTAACTTGTAGTTTAAAGATACTGAACTTTTAAATAAAACAAAACTTACTACTAAGTGCACTCCATACATTAGCCTTTACGAACACCCATTTTGAATAATTTTGCAGTCCTTTTGGTGCCAACATCTTTGTTTAACTAACACTCTATATTATTGCTTTCAAAAATGTACTTGTGAAAGAGAAAGTGTCTTGTGTTGCTGTTGTAGCTTAAAAGTGCCATTATTTAACACTTTTCTGTGGCTGATTTTTCTCTTTATAATTTGTGCAGATTTGCCTTCTAGTTGCAAATATTTCAAGATTGTAAACAGCAGAGAGGATCTTAGCTAGCAGTAATGGCATGGATCTGCACAGAGAGCATATGTAAAAAGACTCTGAGGGATGGCAGTGTTTGAGAACTGGTGACAGTTCATTTTTTTTAAACGTCAATTTATAATAAATACCATACCAGAAACTGGGAACTGTACTGAAGGAAAAAGACAGTATGGAAATGGCCAGAATAATGTAATAGTGGATCTCTCCCTTTCTTTCTTGTGATCTAGTGACAATACTCTGAGGGGAAGTTTCCAGCAGGGATAGAGACGTGTGCTAAGCCTCACCCCTGCTCCCCTTTTCTGAATGCTTATCAGAAAAGAGCAATTTGGGGTATGAATATTGGAGGGTAGTGCTTTGTAAGTCCTGTGACTTTTAATTTATGGTATAAACACGCCAGAATAAAAATCTACAGATTCATGGCTTCATGTTTTGAAAAATCCAGATAAAAGATCAACAAGAAATAGGATGGGTTTTTAAAACTGTACTGCCTGTTATGAAATATGTTACTATTTTTTGGTGGTTATTTTCCTCACAGTTATAGTGGAAGCAAAAATAGATACATACTTCAATAATTTGGAATCCATAGATGCTTTTGGTTCTAGCATCGTGAATACAATATAAATGGAACTCATTTTCTTTTTTTAGGTAGATACAGCTGCAGTTGCTTTTAGATATTCAAAGGCACTAACCTCTGTAAATGACATTTAAGCAATATATCTAAAAATGCAAACTGGAGTCTTGTAAACCAGTAATGAATTTCAGATGTCATCTGACAGATGAAAATGCCATATATGAAGCAACTGTAAAGCTTGCAATAAGAAAATRTTTTTTAAAGCTAAACAGCTGAGGGCAGCTGCTCTAATATTATACTAGATATAAAGATTTAACTACTACTGCTATGAAAAATCTTGTAWTAATTGTAGGAGACTGGAACATTTTTAAAAAAAAGTATGTTCCTTCCTTTTGAGGAACAACAATCCAAACTTTGAAACATACATATTTTACATGAGGCTTTTGGTGGTATCAAAAGAACCAAAGCTGTATTTTTTTCTGCTTGTTGCAACCTATTCAGTAAGGCTGAAGAGGCAAATGAGCTTTTGGATCTCTGTGCTGGGAGGTTGATGCTGAGTTGTGAAGGCCAGGAGGGTTTATTCTTGCAGCTGGTTATAGCAAGAAGTATCTTTGAGCACTTTTTGCCCTGGTTACAAGGGCTCAGGGAGAAACTTTGCAGAGTTACTCCATTGGCTCTATGACAGCTGGGAAACTCCCTCGTCCTGAGGTTATTCCTTGTGAATCTTGTTCTGCTAGCTTCAGTGCCTCTTTATGTGGCTGTGACAGTATGAAGCGCCTAGATTGGAGAACTGGATTCACAATTTCAATGTCTTTGTTCTGCAAAATATGTACATAAGAATAGATAATGGATAAGATATGGAGACCTACATGCTTGAGTCCCAGTATAAAAAGGAGCAAATTAATGGAAAAAATGAGTTAAGAATATTTTTATTTGCATAATTTCCATTAATAAAACATTCTTTTATCCCAAGAAAATGGAGCATTAGCTACATTTTGAACTGGAGATTTTAAAAGAAGCCCGTTTTTTCCCTGCAGTCTGACAGGAAGTGGCAAGTGATTGCAGAGCAGAAAACTGTGCTACAACAAACACATTCCAGCCATTCCTTCACCCACCATTCTCCTGCCCGGAGTTGAGGGGAGGCACAGGAAGGGAAAGTGCCAGGGAAGCTTACATCATGGCAGCTTTTGCAGCAAAAAGTAAACAAAAGCACACAACGCGTTGTCAAATGTGCACTTTGTGTTGTTCTGTAAAGCTCGGGATGTTTATCCTCATTTTGTAAATTAGCCTCTGGAGCAGCCTTCAGGCCTAGAAGGGCTGCAAATGCTGGCTCCATACCAGGCTGAGAAAATTAATTCCTTGCTTCATATGCAAACATCTTTCTACTCTTGGCTAAGGCAATATAGGCAGAGGGGGCTAAAATGCAGTCCGGGATAARACAACATCTTTTGTCCCTGGGCTGCTTTTCATGGAGAAGAATGGGACCCTGCAGAAGTCTTTCAGCTGGCCGAATCACAGAGCCAGGGAAGCAGGGAAGGTGCTCCCCGAGTCACGTCATTTAACCCGACTGCTGTATATATGACCATTGGACTCGATGGCTACAGAAAGCTGTACTGAAAGCTATCGCAGTGCTTAATACTACAGCCACAGAGAACTGCTGCTCATATGGACAGCAGTTTGACTTCTCGTGCTCTTTTTGGTGATTCTGCAAAGACTCAGGTTTTGATAAGTAACCTTCTACTACAACAGGCCACAGCTTTCTGACACGCGTTCGAGGTGTGTTTTCTGATTTGTGCCTGAGTGAGACTCCTAAGACTTAGGTACAAGTAGTGATGTGCAAATCAGGAATTCCAGACTATGGCTTCTTCCCTTCGTCTGTCTCTAATCTTATTAAAAACCTACAATTTCCAGATTTGATGGTGAGAAGGAATCCCAGGGGCTGTCACAATGCAGTATCTTTCACATGATTTYAAGTGAATTAAGATTGTTATGTATGCTATATGCTAACTTTTTTTTTAGTGCAGATGGACATGGCTCAGTGTAGATATTTGCCTTCTATCAATGATGGGGGCAGGCGATGCCTAATGTACATTTATTTACCTACTCTTGCATTTTTTCATAATTTCTTGAGATCAGTCTGAAGCTTTCCATTTTCTCTGGCAAGACATATGTCTGCTTATGGATTAAATTAATTAGTTTGATGTGGAATTTAATAATTTCTTAGTTTTAATCTATGTTTTTAAGCATTCTTCCTTATTTTAAAGAGTTATCTTTAAAAACTTATTTTGGCTTTATTTTTCTTTTCAAGTTATAGTTTTCCCCAAAGAGTTGCTCCGTGTCTCAGCTGACCTGTACCTGAGCAGAACGATGCTCTGTTGGGTGACTACTCCTGTTGTCATCTGTGAGGAGAGTTTAAACATTTTAATATGTGGCATCATTCCCACAGCTGTCATTGCTGTCTGCAAGTTTATTCTCAGCACAGTGTGAAGCTTTCAGCCATGCAGAAGGGCAACACTTTCACTTAAATTGCTAAGACATGAGTTTTATATTCAGTTTTCTCTTGAGCATAATAGAACTTGTTACCAGGTCCTCTTATCTCCTCAAATTTAAGATTGGTGTTCACCGTTGAGTGAATTCTGGGCCAGTCTTCTTAGAGTCCTGTGTGAATATGCTTTTTTATAAGTCTGAAAAGATTTTCTGRTTAGAAAATTGTTGCAGGTAGATAATGAACTATTGAAGGCCAGTCATCTAAAAATATAAATGTTTTTTCTTAACACAGAAAGCTTGTGTTACCACATAGACTAGTCTAATTCTGAGGGACACAGAAGAATGCTTCTTTGTCACTCTAAAACAGAGTACTTCCTTATGTATCCTTATGTACTAATCACAATCTGGTTGCACTTACCTTCTGTAAATAGGACATGGCTCCAGTTATTTATCTATGGTTTCTGCACACAAATGTATGTGCACATGCACTCATGTGCTTGCACATGTATATATATGCCACATCAAGAGGAATAATTTTCCAAAGTTATACTGATGCATACAGTTACAGAATGCATTTGGGAATGTAACTTACTGTGGGGAATACTATTGGAAACTGGGAATTATCTGAAAGTATCATCTGGGATATCAAAAACTTGTGGCTCCACAGACATMAAAAAATTTGGTCAAGAAGTAACCCACTTAAGAAAAATATGAAAATAATTGGCAGTAGAACAAACAAAGCACTGAATGAAGAATAGGAAAGAGGAAGTAAATGGCAGTGAATACCGGATGAGAACATTTGTAGGGAAAGTCAGAGGGATCAGTGGCATATTGTGAGTTCCCAGGTTTTATGGCTGTGGTGGCAGCAGCAGCAGTTCTGGACTTCCCAGACCATGCGCTCCAGCTTCCCACACCACTGTGGTTCCTTCGTGTTCTGTTTTTCAGCTCTTTAAATCAGGGCTCAAATCTCTGTCTCCATCCTTTGAATTATACTGCATTTACTTAAGCTCATTCTCTCCAAACACCTGTGGTGGTTCCTGCTCTGCATCTTGGGCCAGGCATGTACACATGGTGGCGGGCTTTAAAATCCCAGAGCCTGCAGGTGGGCAGAGTCTAGAACTGCTCTTGCTGCTGTGAGGGGGATATTTAACTTTGAATTGCAAAGAAGGCAGAAATATTTAAGAAGTACCTGGGTATTTGGAGCAAGGTATAGTTATTGATGCAGAAATTCCAGAAAAAAATTAATAAGACAGCTATGAAAATACTGCATGAGAGAGAATGAGGCTCAGGTAGCCAAAGTTTTCATTRTCTGAATGACGCTTGAGTTGTGGTTTTATGAACTTGTGTTTCAGCTGTTACCTGCTCACAAGAGGGCTTTTCAGCCTTGCTTTTATGGGCGTAAAAAGTTCCAAGAGCAGAAAGTGGAAATTAGTGGACATATGAAACTGATTCTTCCAGCCTTAGACTGATGTGAAAAGAGTATCAGACGGTGGCAGGTTCAAAAAAGGGTTACTTTTTTATTCCAAGATACAGTAATTTCACTGAAGTTATTTTTTCCCCACTAGGCAGGAGTTCTCCATTTTCAAGGCATCCCAGCCACCACATAAGCTAGAGTAGATGCTTCCAGTCTGTGTAAAGTTGATGCAAAATACAGATGCCTGACTGATGCAAATGCTTCGGTCTGGGTGGAACAGCTGGAGGAACGAGCAGAACAGGACCTGTTCCTTGCGGACTCTGACCTGCATTTCTTATATAATTCCTGCTTTGCTTCTCTACAGAGATCCCTTGCCAGTTCCAAGTTGGTCTCCTTGCTAATTCCCAAGTTAAATATTTGTTCCTGAATGGTTGCAGAACTAACAAGTTTCCTGGATCCTTTCCATCTCATGTTTGGAGCTGACATCACCATCTTCTTCAGTGAATTACTCCTCCTCAGAGGCTGACCTCCGACACCAGATTGAGTGCTGTCTTCTAGCATTTAAGAACACTGTCTTGTGTTTCTGGAAGGATTTACACAGGCAGAAGACTTCTTTGATTTCAGAGATTCCTCAATCATTTGCCATTTGTTTTCCTTTAGAATTTTAAGAAAAACATTTTGAGTGTGCTGGACACATGTTATTTGTATGTTGATTCTCACTTGCAGATTCTGCGGTATCTGGAATCTCCATTTCTGTCCCGGAGATTTGTGAGCTGTTTGGCTGTGTATTTTTTTTCTCTGTTTTTTTGCCCTTTTTAGTGTTCAAACGAATCTGGTGAAGGATGCATCCCTTTCATTCCATATTTGTGGAACAGGGAACTGATCTGTCCTAGTGATTTGCTTTTATGGTAACTCCTATATCCTACTAAAACCAAAGTAACATTTTCTTTCCATTGCTTAGAATTGCACAATTTATATTTATTGCTCAGTTGCTCAGGGAAAATAAGTAACCAGTTCCTAAAAGGGCGGAAAGGATCAATGCTTTTGCTAGAATAACTTTAAAGCATAAATTTTTTTTTTGATTGCTAAATCCCACTGTCATTCTAGTTCAGGGATAATAAGGTCAGACAGGAGACATATCTTCCATTGAGAAGTTTGCCAAGTGGTTATTATAGAACTTGCGATTTCTTCTTTGTTCACCATTGGCATTTGTGTAGTACAGACATGTAGAAATTAATAACAGTCAGTAATAGTGAGGGAATCTTCCTAGAGAAGCAATCGGAAGGCAGGCTAATCTAGTGGTCGGTATCTAGGCTGGGAATCTAGATTGCTGAATTTATCTGGGCAAGCTATTAAACTTTTCAGTGACTCAGCTTCCCTATTTTGAAGTGGAGTTAACAGTAAGACATTAAAACTAGATGTTATTAATGTGAAATCAAGTTACATTGTTGAAGGTATAAAAAAAAAATTACTCATATCCTGCTTTAAATATAGTTATTTTCTCACTTTGAATAACTTCTTAGTCCATAAGAATGTAATTGACTTAAATGAAATTGCTGAAGGACTAAGATAGTAGGGCTTAGAGAAAATAAGAATGACAGAATATGCTGATCCAAGGAAAACAGTAGAACTAATCAATTCAGGATGCTCTTGGAAGCACAAAATCATCAGCGATCACCCTTTTTGKGTCGTGGGCAGCTAGAGAGATCTGACAGACTGCCATTTCAGTGTCTGCCTAGGTGTTTCTATTGAATCGCCAGGAGAGGGAAGGCAGTTAGGTGTTTTCATGTAACATTTACAAGTTTCATGTGTAGAGGCATCTCTTGGAGTTGAAAGGTCATTAATTAATTTTAAATGGAAGAAACTCTTTGGTAGTGGTTAAATAAATAAATACTGCTTGAATTGGTGGAACCATGTGAATAGAAGCATCTTGTCATGTGAGGTTTACTTCAGTTTATAACTGGTACAATGGTGTTCAAAATACCCGTTCCTTGTAGTAACTCCAGTAACTCTTGTTTTACAGTAAGTACTAGGAATTTGTTCTTTAGGCTTTAGAAGATTTAGAAATACATAACTAGACAGTAAACAAGGTTATCACACTGTTGAAACGTCATTGTTTTGCTGAGTGTGTTTTAGAGTCTGAAGGAGGATATAGAAGTCTACATGATAAAGGATACTTGGTAGTTTGGATTACATAGGAAACTGGTAGCAAAACACCTAGTTTTGAATGCCAGAGTTGGTTTTGGGGGTCATCCTGATGCAATAATCGAGTGTTCAGGGTTGTACGAACTTAACAATTATTTACAGTGATTTAATACAACATATATACTATCTGTAATAAGTAAAATCTTCCAAATGCTTTCTGTTAACAGGTCAGTGGTGAAGAGATCTGACCAAGAAAGGAATTCTGCCCGTCAGACAAAGACTTGACAGCATTTGTGGTGAAATAATCTGCTCTGTTTGGAGACTGGAGGAAAAAAATTCTTTCTGTACAGCTGGTGAGTTTTTGTTTTTACAGTCAATATAGATGTACTGACTAGGGAAGCCATCAGTAATGGTTTTCTTTAACCTGTGCTCGAGTCATTAGCTGTTAGATTCTGTTAAGGTAACAATAAACTGTTTGCTATTTAAATATACCAATGGCAGGCCAGCTTTCCAAGGAAAAAGTTACATATTGTTAAAGCTTTGATTAAGTGAAAGCTCATCCAAAACAATAATAAAAAAATCAAAACAACCCCCCCTTCTACTTTGTGGCCATTAAAACTTGAAGAAAATTTAGAAAGAGCACGTGTACACTTCTTTGCAGTTCTAAGTGAGTCCTACAAATTTGTGCCAGTTAAATGTACAGAGAATGTAGGTCTTTGTGGCTGTTAGGTGCATTCATTCTTCTTGAAGCACTGGCTGTAAATCCAATTTTATAGATTAAAGACTTCTAGCATAATGTAGGCACCTGTYGGTTTATGGAAATCTAAAAATATCTCCCTGGATATAACATGTTTTTCAACAACTTGGAGCATATGTACATTTCTTGATACCTGTTAGCTTTTTTTTCAGTACTTGTCTGTCACCTCGGCTTGTTGTGGTAGCTGAAATACGAATAATAAAGAACATGCTGTTCATTGGCTGGCTTATTAATATGCAGCGAGRGCTTGCCATTAGCAGTTAATAATATAATATCTTTCCACTCTGCAGAAAGAAGTCAAAAGGCAGCATTATTGCCACACTGAGAAGCTGACAAAATGGGCTCTTTTACTGTTAGTGAGCTGGGTGTGATTACAGGGGAGGGAGAAAGATCATATTGACTGTAAAAGATTCAAAGAGGGAACCTTGTTTTGTCAAGAACTAAATGAGAAGTAGTCTTTATGGTGTCAGGTTTTACCTGCTAGCTTACTAGCTCTCCTGAGCTGAGAGCGCTACAGGATTTGCTCGTACCGGTGTAGATGGTTGCTTGTCTTGGTTTTGTCCAGGAACTCAAACTTGGTCAAGAACCTTAATGAGGACTACCAGTTGCAGTCCTTACTTCAGGACGTGTCTGTGTGAACACATCAGTGTCACACTGACTCTTTGCTTGAAGATTAGTGTCTTATTAATGGCAAATGCTCTGGTGCGAGATATTGCGGAGCTTCAGGTGAATGAAGTACGTTGCTAGATAAAATACTCCAGAGCTGAAGGCTTGCATGTGAATCTCCTGTTCTTGCCTTGTGACAGCAAAGGAAATAAGCACAGGTTTTAGTCCTGAGACTTGAGCAGAAGTTGTTCCTTGTGGCCTCTCAACTCTTTGTCATGGCTCCTTCATGAAACCAAACACGTGCCTGAGTGCTTTTGGTCCTTTTCAGGATAAGGTCAAACTTGTGAGTTTCTCTGAAACAAATGGACTAAGAACTGATTACAGATGAGATTTAGGAATCTTAGCACCCCACTCTTGAGTCTGATGCCCACAGTGGGAGCACTGTTTTGGGTATCTCAGGTTTCCCTTCCAACCCACCTTAATGGCATTGAGATTTCTGTCCTTTCATCAAATATGGTTGAAATCGGCCAATGGTTCAAAAATTACTGGTGGAGTGAGAGAACAGGGTCATAGGCAGACTGGTAACTAATATATTTACATAAGCCTTGTTTTCTTAGGAAATGATGCTAAAAAGCCATCGCTATGTTGGCATAACCTTTGATGGTGTTTGGATGGGGTTAGCTCGTACTTTAACTGCTGATTCATTTGACTGTGTTTAACTTTGTTGAAGAGAACTATAGCAGGGTTTACAGATAACATAAAGTTATGTGTTTGAAACTTGGAGATGGGAGGGAAGAAACGGGAAGGAAATCTGAGCTCGTGTAGGTCAATCTTTTGGTTACATTGGCATTGAATCAAGAACAGGAGGAGAAAAATTGTGCAACAAGAATCTGAGTCTTTTTTTACTGGCTTGCCACTTTCTATTTATGGGAACCCAAAATGACCTGGCTTCCTGGACTGAAAACAGTAGTAACATATCCTTAATGATAGTCTTACTTTTACTTTTTAAGCCAGCCTTTGCTACATACCTATGACATTTTTTAACAGATGCCATAGCCCACACTGCAATCTGAAAGGTGGTGGGACCTGCGTCTGCATCCTGTGACACAGGAAGCACCAGGTGATGTTCATAAAATTAGTGATGATGTTAGGGCTGCCTCTTCCACCCCCCAGTAAATCAACTTTTGGTGCTTCTCTCATACTCCCCATCACCCTTGAGAAGAGCCTTATGTAAATATTGTCACCCATTCTTCTTTTCCCAACAATGCCTCCAGAAGAATAAGGCAGTAACGGTCAGCATGATGTTAGAGACATCAGCAGTCCAACTGTTACAGTTGTTCTCCTTTGCTTTGCTCTTGTGCTAAATTTAATCTGTCCCCCAGACAGCTCAGAATCTATTCTTTTCTTCTGTTCTGTTTTTATGCAGGCTGTACTGTGACTGGTTCTTGCCTATGCCTAGCTTGTATTGCTACAGGAACAAAATTATTAGACATGAGTTGACATACTTGACGCCCATGAAAATTGGTAGAAGAGTCCCCACTGATTTCAGTAGAACCTCATCAGGAGAAGAATCACTATGAGTTGCTAAGTAATTTTATTATTTGGAAGAACAGAAGTTTGAGGATGTATTAGCAAAGCACAGGCTGTTAACAGAAAACTGGCTTCCTAGCCAGTTGAATACAGTGGTCTATTTCTGAAATACGTCATTTGAGGGGCAAAAAGATTAATCTCACCTAATACACACGTGCAACAGACTACAGGGCCACTGACTGCATTTCATGTGAAAGCATACAAAACTTTGCATATATGCTATTGCTAAATGCAGTTTTTAAAAAGAAGTGAGGATGTGCATGCAAGAGGCGATGTTTTTTTGTCATTTAGCCTCTTACCCAGACAGGGTAGTTGTCGGAGAAGCTCCAGAGACCCTGAAGCGCTGCTGAGCATGAACTTGAGATAAAAAGGAGACAGAGAAAGGAAATAGCAGAAGAACTTGCATTCACACACCTTTTTGGCAAGGTTGAAAGAACATAAAGCTCTTGTTTGATGCCTCCTGTATTTAGGAGAAATGGCACTTGTAAATTTTTTTGGATAAGCAGGTCTGCATCCAGTCTACCAATTTCTTCCTCAGTCTTTTATCTTGCAGGGCCTTGAAAACTGGACTTCTAATTTTCAATGTTTGGCTTTGGTCAAAAGCAACACTGTTATATACAGTACCTAACGGTTTCTTAAATAGCTCAATACTTCTAATCTTTTTTGATCAGCATGAACAGTATGAGAGGCTTTCCCTGCCCCTTTTGCTTGTTTCTATATAGTATTGAGACCACATGGTTCCTATTTTTTCTTGCACTGCCCAAGCAGTGACTTTTACCATGGTTCACATTGACTGCTTGCTATAAGAAGCTTTTTTACTTCTTGTTGTTTTGAATGTCTCTGAAGTGAAAACTTGAGTAACTTTCTTACAAGTCTAATCAACCCCCCCAGGACAGTAATRTTTCCCTTAGGAGCAGCCTATAAAACACTGTGTGGTGGCATCAGCTATCTATCACCTGGATTTTTCAAAACATTGTCATCTCTCAGAAGTAAGATCTATTCCACTTCACATCCTTTTTCTCCTATCTGCTGAGTGGCTGTAGCCTGCTGGATGATGCAGAAAAGAATTAAGATTCATTGCTGTATTTTTTCCTGTGCCTACAAATAATATACACATAGGCATGGGATTATTTATTCATAGGTGTGAGGAAATCATCTAAATATTTCAAACAAAATTAATATTTAAAAATGCATGAAAAGTGATTACAATATTTAGTCCTACCTTAGGCTTGTAGCTCTAGTTTTTCTTCCTCTGAACTTTTTGAAAGAATTCTGTTTCTCAAATGCAGTGCCTATATATACAGAGGATAATTGGATATTAAATTGAAATAATTAAATTATATCTATTTCTGTGGAAGCCCTGCCAGTGGCTGAATATTTGGCACTTTTGTGAACATTGAAAAATCTGGAATAACTGAGGAAGTTTATAAATTCTTTGTGATATTCCTGATTAGCCAAGAGGACTTTAAAGACTGTGCAGCAGTGAATTTACTTGAATCTGGATCTCTCTAGTGCCRTATCAGAACTATTGCGTCATGTTTGCGCCAGTCAGGGTAAAACACAACTTAATACTTACAAGATTTTTGAGTCTTTTGTCTTTTACCATAATTTCTTGCCCAACTTTCTGTATGCATCAACAGAAGAAATAATTTCTAAGAAGGAATTTGAGTAAAGCTCAGACTGAGTTCTGAGATTGGTTCTGTTCAGTACTCTATTGTAAGTGATACCTAAGAGCACTTTTTTTGCTTCTTTCTATTTTGCAGTTTAGAAGTAGAGCCATTTGAAGGAAAAATGAATCAAACAGTCTACCAGATACTGTTATTCACATCAGTTAGGCACAGTTGGGAGACTCCGCTCAGGAAGTATTACACAGACTCAAATACCTATTGCAATTAGAGTCTGTCTGGGTCAAAGAAGGAAGGAAGAGCTTTCCTTCTGCTTGTATATGCATAGCCAGCTGAAAATAGTATATTGCAGTATTTTCATTAAGTAGCAGGGACAGACTTGTTTCTTTTAGCTGAGAGTTATATGGATGCATGTGATGAAGGTTACAGATTTTTTTAGAACAGGAGATTCTTGAGATCTCCAGAGAAAGATGTTGGTGCTTCAAACTCTTGTCTTACAGAAAAAAAGGCTGGGTAAGAGGTACCAGACGTTTTTGAGGGTGATTTCTGTGATAGAGAATGTCTTCACACTAGGGATTCTGCAGAGATGATAGCGAATGGGGACAACAGAAACAAATTAAATCAGAATAAGGATTTAAAAGAAAAAGAGGTCAGATGGCTCTTACATTTGACCTTGTCTGAGTATTTATTCTTTCTGCGCTCTTATCTTCTGTGTGCATGTGTAAGGATAGTAAAGGGGAAATGCAGGCAGAAGGGTGCCTATTTTTCCTTCTGGCTGGAGGCAGGTTTGGCCATAGAATAGCGAATGGGAAGTAGGTTGGTAAATGCTGATTACAGCGCTAACAGGGGATTTCTTCTGTTGGCTGGGGGCAGGAAGTTCCTCAGCCCACGACTGCGGGATGACAGCAATGCTCCTTTGTTTGCAGCTGAGGAATTTGCTGGTTGTACCACAGGCAGAATTTCTCAGATAAAATTTGCAGCTTCTGTGGGTGGAGAAGAATGTTTCAAAGGGCTAAACAGAGCCTTCTTCTGGCTTGTGACTCTGAACGAAAGGAGGATACTTCGGGCTACTACTTGTATAATGGTCTCACTGTGTCCGTTGGCTTGTAAGGACCAGCCATCATTGAGCTAATTGGTACTCCTTTGCCAGATTTTCTTAAGATCATATTCATTTAAGGTCTCTGTTTTTTGACGATCTCACATTTTTTACATGATAGATCGTATTTGCTAATTGTTAGACTGTTGGCTTTGTCTAAGCAACCTTCATGTTCTTAATGGTTCCTTGATTTTGTTCTGCCTTTGAAGTTGAATCAATGCTAATGCTGTTGGATTAACAATATCCTCTAAAGTATGGAAAAAGACTTTGTGCCCATTCTGATACTGTCCATGTTATAGTGGAGAGGTCTCCATTGTGCTTTTGTGATCTCTAGAGTGGCTGACACAGTGTCTTCTGMTGATGATGTGCCTTGAGGCATAATCCAGCTAAAACTGACACTGCTGGCAAGTTTTATGAAGGAATCAGAGYATTGTTTAGTTATGTCAGCTGGAGACGATGGTAGCTGTCCATTCTTTGAAAGCCATGTTTTGAAAGCTCAAGGTCTACTAGACCTTGAGCTGTTGGCTGTAAACTCCTACAGACGCATCCAAAAGCCTGCTCTTCCCATCTGCTCTTGCAAGGTAAATGTGACAATTCACTCTGGGGACAGACCTGACTTCCTTCGTTAGCTTTAGATTAGTCTAATGCTACTCATTTTTCTTGGAGCTACATGTAGGAGCTGCATAGAATATACAGTTAGTTCAGATAGCACAGCCAGGTGATTAAAGATAGCTTCTTGTGGTGAGCATACTGCACCTGTGGCCTACAGGTTGTACTACTTGTTGGCTTGTAATATGATGCGAGATATTATTTGTTCGTATTAAATCCCAAGTGATTCAGGGCTGGGTTCCTGAATGCCTGCTTCCTTCTTGTTTTGGGTTTGTTTTTTTTTTTTTTTTGTTTATTTTTTTTTTCTTTTTTATTTTTTTTTTTTGTGTCTGATTCCTTATTCTTTTTGGTTTTTTTTTTTTTTTTTTTTTGTTTATTTTATGCTACCACAGGAATGATCAATAGAAGCCTTGAACTGAAGCCAATATGACTTGTAGGAGCCAGTCTGGAATTACTTCCTACTGTTGTGTGCCAGAATCATGAATTCCTGACATTCCTGCCACCTGAAAAGGTTCAGTGGGCACTTCTGGAAGCAATCGGTTCAGAGTTGATTATTGTATTTAATGACATTGTGGTAATCTAGTATGCCTGCTATTCCCGATTGAATCATGTGACTTTGAGAAGGCTGATGGCACCAAATGGCTTGCATACCTTGGGACTCTCATTGTTGCTAATATGTTCTTGAGGAAGTAACCTTTCTTGATTGACTTTAGGAAGAGCTTCACAAAAATACCTACCCCACTGAATTAATCCACAACACAAAATTTTACTTTTTATATGCCTTCTAATTAAATTTGTTACCTACTATAGAAAAGTACTGATTATTTAAAAAAAAAAGTCTGTAACAGGGCAGTCACTTTTTTTCAATAAGATTCTGTTTGAGTCCCCCCAAATAATGGGGTAATACCATGTGTCATTACAGAACCCATGCGTAGAGTGCATCTTTCATCAGTGCACTATTGCTAGGCATGAAATGCTCTGTTTAGGATTTTAAGAGCCAAATGTAAATGTGCTTAATGAGACACAAGGGGACTGGTCTGTGGCTGGGGAGAAATGGCTTTTAGCAGCAGATGCAGACAAAAGTATTGTATTTCAGTCTACAAAAAGTCAAAGACAAAAAGAAAAAGAGACTATAGTCCCAAATGGAGGAAGGAGGTGTCAGAATTTAGAAGGCTAAACAGCTGTAGCCTGTTTATGTATTTTGATCCATTGTTAGAGGACTGGAAATTAAACAAAAAACCAAGAGCATATTAAATCCTTTTTTAAAAAGATCTGCAGTTGACCAAGGCAGGCTACAAAAAGAAATGCAAAATTTGTCAATAGTTTTAGGTTTATATGGAATGGACCTGAAATACATTGAAAGATTCTTCTGAGTGGGTGTTGTAGGAAAACACTCAAAATCACAGAATGAAAATAAAATCATTCAGATATGTCATGGTATCAGAAATCTGGTGAGTATCTGAAACCTGCTGTTCCAAAGCTCATAACTTACACCTGAGAATATTCCTACTATGACAACTGTTTCAAGTACTGATCTGGCTAGTTAGGTAAGCATTTTTTCTTAAAGTGTTGAAAAACGGTATGTTTCTGAACTTTAACAATGATGGTATTTGATACTGGCAAAAAAGGAAGCAAAAAGTAATTATGRAATATTTTTATTGGCTTCAGCAACAGCTCTGCAGTTCAGATGGTTTAAATTACCTAACTCAGGGTTTGAGTGTAAAACTCATATCCWTCTCAACATTTTTAATATCTAAAAAGAGATACTAACTTGCTGGCCTAGATCTTGAAAGCAGCATAATTGAACCCTTAAAAGCTGCTAGTTCTATCTCATTTTACAGGAGTCAACAAATACTTTTTTTTTCCCTCTCTCGTTCATTGGCAGTAGATTACTTAGACTCAGAAAATGACAATCTGAAGAGAAGGAATTTTTTTCCCCAGACTGTTCCATCTTTCAGCAGAACATGAATCCTAACAGATGCAGTTGGACTCCATTGCCTTGTCTACTTGGTAGCTGAGCCCAAAAGGGGGGTCCTACCCTTTCATCTCCTTTCCACCTTCTCTCGCTGGTGACCGGGTGCTCTTTCCTACCAGCTCTGGCATTCATCTGAGCTGTTGTAAGCCAGGTCTTTTTTTTTTTTTTTCTTATTATTTTTATTTTTTAATAAGGCTTTCTTTTGGCTTAGTGAATGGATTAGCTCAAGAGGCCAAAGAAGCACCATGTCCCCTTTAGTGTCCGTGACCTGCTAGACAGAGATGGCTAAAACATGCACTATGTTGGCTTTATATTTAAACATAACTTTTTGTTATAGGCCTTCGTATAGTCCATACTATAAGACAATATTGCTGAGTGCCAGAAAAATGTGGCTAGGTAAGACACTGTGAGGCTGTTTTATTTCGGTTTTATGGTTGTTTAAACCTAATGAGACTACTCGAGTTGAATGGAGTTAACCAGGTTGTGTTCTTCAGAAGTATTGCTGGCTGGGTTAAACCCTTGTAGCAGTACTACAGCCTGGCAATAGGACATACATTAGGCAGTCTGCATGAGCTGTTCAGTACTTGATGAGTTTTCAAGAATAAATGTTAGATAAGTACCTTCATTTTTCTGTCTGTGAAGAATTGAAGRTTACAAGGCAAAAATCATCTTTCTTATACACCAGCTGAGTGTGTTCCACTCCACAACCAGCAGGTGAACAACGAAGGAGCTGAGCTGATTCTCCTCACAGCACCATTCATAGAAAGCTCCTTGTTAGGTGGGTGACGTTTTCTCTAAAATGCATAGTCATGTGTCAGACAAAGAGAAACAGCAAGGAGAGATGACCGCAGCTTAGGATGGCTCTCGCCAGGCTTGCAGATGTGGTGGGTCTCCTCCAGACAATTGTCACTCACTCGCTGCAAACTCTGCAAACCTCTGCCAGGAACAGGGCTGGAGTGAGAGYTGGGAAGTCAGACTGGATACTTCATCCAAACGCACACACAGACTACTTTAAGCGTGACAAAAACCTAGTTCCCTACTTGGTTTTGTACAAAAAAATACAGTTCCGAAAAGCCTCTGACTGTTGTTTTTCTGACAAGTTAAACAGATGGATTGGAAATAGTATTTACTGTTTATTTCCTCAACATATCAATATGTGAGGAGCCAGTATAAATTATGTTTTGACTACAAACAAACCAACCTACGCCAAAGCAATAGAGTAAACATTGTTGTATTTTGTTTCAAGTCAATATTATGGGAATTTAGATGGCTGATGTTTCTGTTTTCACTGGCTATCTCTGACTAGCTGAATTTTAAGCCCTACAATAGAAAAAAATTATGGTTTAAAAGATTTTGTGGAAAATTGCCGTAGTAGTTATTCCGCAGGACATCAGAAGCTAGTAACTTCAGAATTCACAGGCTTTAGCAATACAAACAATATTTCTACCTATTTCAGAACTACTAAATTTTTTCACATGAGAAGAACAAGAGTGAAGCCATCACCAGGCACGCTCTGATGGTGCAGTTTTATGATACGACAGTCTGCTCCTTCCTCTTTTCCCTGGCTGCATGCTTGTGCTTTTTTTTCTGTACTGACTTCTTGACTTTTCAGGGAGCCAGCTGAGAGCCTTAAACCAGCAGAAAATCAACACTACCAAAAAATGGATGGTTTCTGCCAGTTTAGTTCCCACAACTGGCTCATCTTGAAAGCAGACCAGTACTGGCAGGCAAGTGCCCAGTGCGAGGGATGGGGACACGTGGCTGTGGAGGCTGTGCATGCGGTGGGATGGAGTAGCACCTTTTGGCAGAAGTCAGCCATAAAATTGGCTTAACTGAATTGTGTCCTCAAATTGCTTGAACTCTGCACACCAAAAACCAAAAAAGTGACGTATGTCACGTTCACAACAACTTAGCCTGTATGTTATTAATTTAACATGTAGTTGGGCAAATTAGTTAAGATGTCAGTGTTCTTGACCAATCTGTCTGACTGGCCATGTGCTTCCAGCTGTAGTTTTCCAAAGAGCATATTGTGGAAATTGAGAACAGATGAAACAAGGGAATGTAAAAACAGTGAATTGAATATACTCCCCAAATTATTCACTTATTTCAACAAACAAGAATCACATTGATGTAATATATGACTGGTTTCAATGCTAAAAGCAAATCAAGAGCTGGAATGTACTTACGTGGCTAGACAGTAAATATCTTTGAATCCTTGTAATCCATTAAATTGCAAGAGTATGTCTGCTTGTCTAAATGGAAGGAGACATCTCTTCTCTCTACCACTGTCATTTACTCCTCCACTGCCTGGTTCTTTAGCCTTTTCTTTTTTTTCTTTTTTTGTAAAAATAGGGCTTCTTTTGTATGTGTGAAACTACTGCTACTCCCACTTAAGTTTTCTCCTGAAAGCTGAGTTAAAGTACTGTACAAATTCGTGTACCAATGGATGCAGCTTTTCCACTGTGAGTTGCCACTTTGTGGTATCAGAGGATGGCCTAATGCAGAAGATGGGATTGAACGGTGCGAGGCTGAGCCACCCTCGCTGTTCTTTGYGTTGAAGCTATCTGTTCTGCTTTTGATCACAGATTGTGATGTTTGCTTTCACCTCGTTGCCTAGTGTTGCAGACGAATGCCACAGAACCGACTGGTTTGCGAAGTAGCCTTGTGCTAGTACATTGTATCCCAGTCTACCCAAAGTTTTATGACTAGGTAGACCCGGTGCTTTTTCAGGGAAATATCTTTAAGGTTGATACAAGTTGGTTCAGCTCAGGCCTGGGAAATAAATCTTTTTCATAATGCTTTAGTCTTGGCAGGGGGCTTTGGAAGTCTGCCCTAAGCCACACAGTAGACATGGCTCAGCAACGTGTGCTCTGTGACCTGAGATGAGGATGCAGAAAGGGGGTGGAGGTGTCACAGTGTCTATTTTTTCCAGTTTATCTGTCTGCATTAAGCTGATAGGAAATGGCATCATCTCTCAGGGTGCTCTGGAAACATATTTTGTGTTCAAGTGGAGATACTGAACATGCAGCGAAGAGTATGGATGTTTAGTCTTGCTCTCTACAGTCCACATCACGGTGTTAGTTCTAATGTGTCGGCCCTCTCATTAGCTTCAGATAGTCATCATGTAAATCAAAATGCAAGAAAAAGGTATCTTCCCTTTTTCTCCAGTCTTTCACAAAATCCAAGATTTGAAATTATTGCTCTGAAATCTATTATGTGTGATATTTTCTATCAATCAGGTGACATATTACAAAATTGCTTGGGATTCAGAAGGTCTTTGTCCTATGTGAATAATATTTCTAGAAAGCTTACCAGTTGGCTGATGAAAATCGCTGCAAGACAGTTCTCCCACTCGCTCCTCAGGCCGGCCATGCGGTGCAGAAGATGTGTACCTTAGCGAGCTTATGGTGCTCAGCATTGCTAGAGTGCTCTCATGATCCTCTTTCAAGAATAGCTGTTTTGAAGGACTGAAATGCCTTTACCTTAGCCTGATCTGAAAAACATAAAAGAAAACCAGACTTTTTGCAAAATCCCAAACAAATGAACACAGTTGTGGAAGTTTGTCATGATAGAGATGACAGAAAAGAAACCCTCTACATTTCCTCTACATTTCCAAACCTGTCAAATCCCAAAAGTCATCCCTTACAAATCTGGTTCACTAGCTGTCTGTGGTTATTTATTGCCTGAACAGTAATCGAGTCCTAGCACCTGTCCGGTGTTGCAGTTCTTAGGCAGGAGAGGCATGCTGAATGCCATATCCTGCTAGTTGGTGTGAGGTTTAGTATGAACATCTCTGTGCTCCTAGCATATGTAATTCTTTGCCTCTAGCAGAATGTAGTTTGCATACTTCTTTTGCTGGGCTTTTGGCTGCCCTCAGTTTTTGGAGCCACTAAAACCTCTTTGGCAGGCCACGTGCAATCACCTCTTACGCTTGATTGAAATATTAGCAAGTCATTAATCCAAATAGCAAATTACTTAGTGAGGCGACAGCCAAATCTCAAGTCTGAAGACTTTTTACACCCTTAGTGTTATAATTTCACATAAATAATATAAATTGGCATGCATTCTTTATGCAAAATTATATATGGGATTAATGTGTACTGTTTTACAGACCAGAAATTATCTCTCAATTAGTCACTTGGGTGGTTAGTAGTGTTATGAGTTGACTGACCCCTAAAACCATCTTTTTGAAAGAAAACACATACGTTGTGCATAAATGCCAAGGCAACATACTAATCGTTTATATTACTGAAATTGTGGAAACTTGTAACTTCAAAATGTGCTACTTAGTGTTTACTTCTAACTCTGTAGGAATTTAAAAATATGCATATTTGAAGTTAAATATCTTTCGTCTAAACAGCTTTTAAAGCAGCTTCATAATGGAACTGTTTTAATTTTCCTCTAATTGAACTCCTAACACCTAAGACCTCAAGGCTGTGTAGCTGCTATTTTCAGAGGTGCTGAGTGCATACAGCTGCTGTTGACTTCCCTTCGTATTCTGGATGTTCAACACTTCTCAAAATGAGTGCATACAGCATCTGCTGCTACCGCTAGAGTACCAGAGTTCCAGTAAAAATGGCTGAAAATTTTCTGTTACATTTCTGCAGTGCTCAGTTGAGTTGTTCAGCACGTAATGCTCTGCTGTGATGTACAGTTTTGTTTGGGTGGTAGGTAGAGGGGACGTGCATAACTGATTTATGGCTTTGCTGTGTGTGAGTAACATGGTCCGCCTAAGCTCATAGGCCTCTCTTCTACACTGCAATGTATATGTAACGTATACCTCATGTGGCCTTCACAACAGTATTACCTTGTTTTGGCACTGATAAGTTACAAGCTTGATAGAGGCTGCAAAAAAAAAAAATCTACTTTATTAAGCTTTAAGAATTTTGCTCCAATTCGTTTGAATCAGATACAGAACTTAAACGTGAATAGTGTCAAGCCTTTCCCACCCTCCAAAAAATAAAGTACTAGCAAGTCAGTTCCCAGATCTGTTGATTCAATATTTATTGTTCGGTTGAGGTGTTCAAGTAGGTCTTGAGTAGCAGATTGTTCTGTTGAACTTGCAAAGCTGAAGGTTTTGTGTTTTCCATCATCATTCCCTAGCATCTAGTTAAAATAGGTTTCCACTTGCTGAAATAGCAATTTTTAAGTACTGCACTCCAGTCTGTCACCCGGACTTTGAAAACGTCTGAGTAATGGGAATTGTTTTTTGTCAAAGGAAAGTGGACAATTATTTCAAACCTTTCATTTTCACAGGCTATTACACTGCTGCAAATTAACAATTGCTGCAAGCTGACATGTAATTTAGAATATACGCTCTGCACACTTCTAGCTGAACAAAACCCACTAAGATATATGAAAAGAATCACGCAGCTCTGAGTGATGCGTATGTTCAGACTGGAAAATGTTGGGTTATTCCCATTCGAAATACCACTATAAATGTTCATCGTTAGTCTCTGGTAAGACGAGGTAGGTAGAACGTTAAAGTTACTACTTTCAGAACTGTTAAAGAGCTCTTTCAGGCAAGAAGACATGTGCAACTGTAAAGCTGTCTTCATTCATAGCCTTTGAAATATAAAACTGTGAACTCAGACCACCAAGAAATATTAGGCATGCCAGCTAATGTTTACAGCAGCGTAGTCTTCATGTTTTCCATGCATGACTTGTGATACTTTATTAAATATCTGTCAAGTAGCAGAGTTTACTTTGATGTTGCAAATCTGAGTATCTTAGACTTTGTCTTTTATTTAAACGGGCAAGTAATAAAAAATAATAGCTTGCATTGTTGGTTCACACCTCAAGAATATAGTGCTAAAGCCTTTGTTATCAAGTTAGAGTCAAGAATTTCTTACCACTAGTACAAATATAAAAGAGCAAGCAGAAATTTATTTATAGAGATACAGTTATTGCAGACTTCTGAACAACAGATTAAAGGGACTGTTGGTTATTTTGTTCTGCAATGAATGTTTTACTAATTATGAGCTATCTATTTTCTTTCCAAATGTCAAAATGTGAAGAAAATGAATGTTTATCAAACTAAGCACTGAATTTATATTTCAAACAATTCTGTGGGAAAATGTGTCTTGCATTCACAGCAGGCTCTACATGCGCTGCTATATTAAGGTATCATGGGAATCTTAAGTAAGCATGGCAGTACAGGCAGAATAAGTGTAGATTTTTAGAAAACTACCAGAAGCATCACTCTACTAACAGTAAATAAAAATACAACTTTTATGTATTAATCTTCAGCTGCTCAAAAACACAGTTTACCTCTAAAGTGAAACATAAGGTTTGCTTGTGAAGGTGTAAAAAATACTTGCCCAAATGCATTTCCTCTGAAGTATGATCTTTCAGCTGTTTGTTTAGCAGCAGAATATAGGATGATTCATACAGGTGTAGAAATGAATAATATTTTGCATGGGATGTGATAAAAACATTCATGTGTCTGTCTGGATACACAGTCCAGGTATTTTATTGCTAGCACAACTACATGACACTAAATTATACAGATAGTTCTGTTACGGCTTTTCTAGCCGCCAAACACTCCGAACTCCACTGTAGAGGCCTCTGTGCAGGGTGGCACCATAGCTCAGAGTGAATGTCTGCTGGTATGAACGTACTGTAATATTGGTTTTAGATTAAATACCTGCTTTGTCCAGAAATCTAATACACGTTTTCCAGGCCAATATGCAGAGACCCCAAGCATCCCCCACAAAAGAGGTTTTATTGTGCAAGACATGAAATTTAAAACTCATAGTGGCAGATTTATAGTTTTCACAGCATAGGATCAGGGTAGTGAAGCAAAGACCTATAGTCCACTTCTTTCATTAGCGCTTTATTTTTACACCATGTTGGTAGGGAGAGTGCTGTAGCCACCAGGACAGGTGGATCCAGGCTTTTGTAGTTGTTGCACTCTTATCCCTTCCCCCTTAGCACAATGTTGGCCTCTCCTTCCCTCTTAGCTTCCCAAGGTGTAATTTTTGAGGGTGTGTATCACTCCTGTCAAAGACGACTTGTAATCTGATGCCATAAAATCATTCTTGAAGGTCTAACACATAGTGGATTTATTCCAGATAGTCCTAAAGAGTCACAAGAGCAAACTACTAGCACAGCAGAAACCCAACTTGTAATACCTTGTTGGGTGACTTTAGGCAAGTTACTTCATCTGCCTGAGTCTCAAGTTCCCCATCTGTTAAAGAATAGTGCTTTGTAAAAGTACTTTAAGATCTGCTGATGAAAACCATTTTCATGCTTTCTTTTGCGGCTGGGAACACTTTTCATGTGGGAAATCCTGCATAGTTATACATGTATTCATCACAAAAATGGTAAAAAAGAAAAAAAAGTTCCAAAGAGCTATGCATTTTTTTTTTTATTACTGGTAGCGTACATTGGTTAGAGAGGATTAGAATCTGATATTTTCAAAAATAAATAAAAATAAAAGGGATTATTTAAGAAGCTTGTGTTCAAAGACTACAACTCACAGCGAGTCTGTGTGTTTTGAACAGTTTATTTGAAAGAAAATATTCTGAACCCATTAGACTGCTGCTGCTTCGAAGCAGTGTGGAGACTTAACTAACRGTTCAAGGGAGAAAAGAGGATGGTCAGAGTTTTATGACCATAGGCTGATATTTTTGAAAAACATTATCATGTTTTTTAATATATAGAGGACTTGTAAAAGTGCAGGCTTGGAAGGTAGACTGCCTTCTTGTTCGCTGCCAGGATTCATCTGCAGGTTCCTGGATTCTGGGATTTCAGTGTTCTCAGAATAATGTCCTGAACATTTCAGCTGCAAGGATCATACATTTCTGTGTATGTTAAAAGGGCTGGGTTAACGCGACTGAAAAATGAGCTATGAATCTTTAAAATTTTTCTAGATAAATCTGCGAGTTCAATCACCAACAGACTTCCATTTGTTTCTCTTGCAAGTAGATGTATTATTACATGTATTTCCCATTACAAAAGCATTGCATTTCAATGTTTCATATTCAGTTTTATAAATAATTACCTTTTGCATCCTTATCTTGAAATTAGTATTGGTGCTTAAAGTACCCTTCCTTTTCTAGTTGCACCTTGTATTGCTGTTTGAATTTAGGGTACTTTGTTGTGTGCGCTGCTTGATTACTCTCCACTCTTTTGATATGGCAAGTATGCCAGAAAATAGGGGTTTTTGGAAGGCATCCTAATTCCCCTGTTTCTTAGGGGAATACAAGGAACTATTGCTAAAGCCTCTGATCACAGAGGGGAGAAGAGGAAGGGGAAGAAGAACTAACTTACGTTCAAGATTTACTCCTATAAGTATATGCATACAAAAGCTCAGCCACTTGAACTTTGGGGGATTTGAGTCTGACCTTGAACACAGCTTCCGAAGGCTACAGAGAGGTGGCCTTTGGTGATGGAAGGGCAATTTGAAAGCTAGCTCCACAGTGCTCCAGGCGCATGGTGTTGAATGGTGCTAGGCTAAGCTATCCCAATGCAAATGGAAATATGATGGTGTAGAGAGGTTTGGGAAGCCTTTCCTTATGTGCTTGACACCTCACTCTTACGAACACCTGTGATTTTTACAATGAACAACGTGTAATATTTCTCAGAGCCTCCACCTCCTGTCTTATTGTAAGAATTTCAGCCTTCATTTAAAACAAAGCTTTCACTCTTCTGAGTTACAGGAGAAAAACTTGGAAACATAGGCCCAGCTGTCAAAGCGCCAACCACTTGTCACTTGTAATTTCACTACCTAAATATGTTAGAGAAAATAGCATTATTTAGACCTGTCTGGGTAGTGCTTTCATGTTCCACTGCACTTCTTTGGTAACTGAGGTGTCCTTTTGTTTCCACACATTAAATAATGTGTTACTYATCAATTTTTGACCTCACCAAGATGAAGAATTAGTCAGATTGATGTGTGTATAAGTGGCTCATGACTATGTTCCTTCCAGTTGGGTCAAACAAGACAAATTTTAGATCTTAAGCGCATGGCTAAATTTACCCAGTTCTGCATACTTGATTTGGCAAAACCATATGGACTTTTTGATACATTCCTCAGATCTCTTCTGAATCAGTTTCAAAAGTCTATATTCATGAATTGTACCCACTGTTCAGTGGGAGGTGTAGAAGAACAACGCCTATTTTAGGCGGAAGATTTCCTGTGAACGTACTTGTCTCGGACCAGCTCTACCCTGAAGCTGCAGTCTGAAACTGTTGAAGGGGCCAGTCCTGTCCTCCCACCTGCGCTTAGCCACACTCCCGCACCTCCCCTGGGGTGGGGGCCGGGGGTCCCACAGCTGTACAGTGGATCGGCTCAGGGGTGTAGCCGAACAGTAATTTTCTCTCTCTGCCCTTCAGGCGAGCTTTCCGGAGTGGAGCTCTTGGGTCTGATCCAGAGTCCCCTCTGCCGCAGGGAAGGTGATGAGGGTGTGCAGCTGGAGATGAAAAGAAGGACTGGAGGCAACAGGGGGGGTCTCAGGTCAGCTTTAGCTAATTGTGCGATTGCACTTTGGTTTTTGCTGTGGGTTGTATGGCTGATACAGAAAAACGGAAAATTCCCTTTTAACCTGTTAGGCAGGATTTCCACAGGAAAAAATGTATTTGCTAAACACAAGCTGTGAAGCAGCTGACGGATCAATCCCCAACAATATGCCTGAAAATTGTCCTGCGGGATATTAGATGTTTAAAGCATATCCTGTTCCCTGAGCAGTTTGCCCTGAGGACGAAAGCTGGAGATGTCTTTTTGCATTGCCAGTTGAGATTCCAGTGCGACTGAAGCACAAAGCAGGCTCGCCCCTGCCTCCACCGAGCTCCAGAAGCCCAGGGGGAGCCTGTAGCATGTATCTGAGGCAGTAGATGTCTTTGTCAATAAAATGCTGCTTTTTTTCTCTGAATGCACAGGTCCTGATAAGTAAAGGTGCAATAATAAGAGGTTGACAGGGAAAGAACTATGATYTGTTTAAAAAAATACATTTGAGAATAACATTAGCCTCCTTTATATTTCAGATATAACAACTGCATAAATTGCCTTGTAATTGCTTCTTATACTTTTGAGAAATTTTAAAACTGTAAGTAGGTTTTTTTCCTTCTGTCAGTGGGCTTAAGAATAGATTATTTGTACCTGAAAGGAGAGAGCTCAGCCCAGAAAGTATGAAACAGAGGGCTGCTAGAACTCGCCGTAAGGTCTTACGTTAGAGCTAAGACAATCCAAAAATTAGCTGATGTAAAAAAAATACATATATATGTAGAGTCACCTTTTTTCTCCTGTTCCCCTAACCATGTGATCCTGGTGCAGGCTCTGTGGCTCGTTTGCCCTGTGGTGAGCTGATTCAGGGAGCTAAATTGGCAGAAAACTACTTGCTGTTTTTTGTATAGTTAGTTCTTTGCTGTCTCATTTTCTGCACTGATTCACCACAAAGTGAGACAAACTCCAAAGCCAGGAGAGGAGAAGCAGAGTGTGGGCAGACAGCAAAGGAGGGGAGCCAGCAGGACACCACCTTTCAGTTGCAGCTAGCTTTTAGATTGACTTAACTCTAATCTAAAATCTCCTTCTTAAAATTTTAGAGTGAGTTTAAAGCCATTTTTTAATTTTGGGTGATAGCATGAATCTGTGAAAATACACGTTTCTTCATCAGCTAATTGTTCAAATAAGTATGGAAAGTCTAACTGAACTCCTGGGGGTTAAAGTTTGGATATACTTATGCATGCACCTGTGTTTTGGCAGGGTTTGTAAGAGCATCAATATACAGGAATTCTTTTTTAAAAATAAAATCAGAATTGTCGGCATTTTTTCAGTTCAGTGCCTAAACTGAAAATATAGAAACAATTAACTTAGAATTCAATGCAATATTTTATTTCACATAAAATATTTTGGTTTGAGCTTTTAAATACTTTCCAAGTGTCAGATCTCCTCTGCTCGACTATAAAATTCAATCTGAACTTGCAAATACTTTGTTTACTCCAGAATCATTTTTTTGGAATATAAACTATGCATTTTTGCTGCCAGCTATAGCTTCTAATGCAGGCTTATGAAGCTAGGCCACTTCCCCTACCATACGCTCTCAGTGAGTCAGGACTGCGGGTGGAACTTGAGTTTTGTCATTGCCAAGAATAAAACCACACTGCTTTACTAGAGCAGAAAACTTAAGGGCATCATTTTTTATCACAAAAAGTGAAAAACAGTGGTTCAGCATTTTCATGTTTTTGTATTGCTGACATTTCTTCATCTTTCAAATTAAAAATATTCAGTGCACACATCAGTTTAAAAGCACCGAAACCCATCAAAATACAGCTTGATATCTCAGTGTGCTGAGATCTTTGGCCTCATCCAAGAAGACACCAAGGCACTTAACCATGTTAGTCATCACAGTGGTTTCAAAAGTGAGTGCTTGTTGCTTTGCGGGTTCAAACCCAAAGAAAGCTAAACTTGCAGAAGATCATGGAGAAGTCTAATATCCGGTTGGCTGAACTGACAAATTTTCTGGAAACTCCCCTAAAATCTGGGCTAAAATTATTTCTTTTTGATGCTGAAATCACAGCTGTGACAAATATCCAGCCTTATCTATGATTCATGTGTTCTCTCAGAATGGGAAGTGTTAGAGTAGCACAATTTAGTAACTTTTGTTTACTTCCCCCTAGTTCAGCATTTCTAATTTAACATGTTTTCTCTGGAGTAGGTTATCTACAGAACAAACCCATTATTACCTGTCTATATCTGACGCTTTGCCATTTGTTCAACCATTCTCTGCTGCCTAGTTATAAAATATTCAGCTTCCTGTAATGTGACCATGTAGGGGGAAAATTTTCTGTATTAAATGTTGCAGAATTCATTTACAATCTCATATCTTTTTTACATACAGAGTATTTTCTTGTTTCAACATACCCCAATTTACCTGCAAAATGGAATTACCATCTTTCTCTCTCTGTTGGCAGTTGCAACATTTCTTTAAACCTGGTGACTCCCATCTCCACATGCCCAAGTCCCAGAAGGTAAGACAATGCTGGACACTTTCAGTTGTGCGCTGTAGGCTTTCAAGTCTCAGTTCTGCTCCCCACTGATACAGAAAGAGGGGCTGAGACCTGTTTTCCTATAGTGCCCGCTTGTCCTGTATCAGTTGGGTTAGGAGCACATTATTCATGTACAGCTCAGTGCCCTGCTAATAGCTTAATTTGCAAACTTTTCCTTTTATCAAAGCACCTAACCCCAGTTTGGTGCACACTTGAAAGTTGCACTTCCTGTAATCTTTTGCCTTTTGGTTCCTTTTAAAACATTTCAACATATTAGAAACTAAAGATTGGTTTCCTGCATGTAATAGTTGTTTCTTTGGTGATATGCTTTTGGTTGGTGTTTGAGAAAGAAATCCTGGTGGTCTTTCATGCAATTAAATTCAGAGTAGCTGTGGGGATCTTGAAATGAAAATGTATTTCACTGCAAAAATGTCGTCCTAACCAGTCACTTCAGATGAATGCTTGCTGTTCTCTCCCTTGGTATAAAATAATGTGTATTTTAAAGCTGAGATTTTTCTTTTCTGTCTACCCTCATGGTCATTAGAAAATTGTAAATGAAACCTTGTTATGTTGAACAGCTGGTAGTTATATTTAAAAATCTCATGTTAAAGCAAGTGAATTAACTAAGTAACAAAGTTAAAATCTGTACACTGAGGGGCCAACGTGGTAACAGAGCCACTCATGTCTTAGCAAGAACAGCTGAGTACGAGTGAAAATACGTCTAGGAAAAAAATTGAGTTTTGCTTGCACATTGTTCTCATAAGCATGACTTATTTTAATAACTTGCCAAACCTACRTTGTTAAAAGTCATATGGTACCACTTGTAAGAGATTTTTAAAAATTATGTCCATTAGAGGGATTTTCTTGAATTAGAGCAAATTTTGTTCTCCTGCTTACAGCAATGTCATTTCATTTAAGTGAATGCACTTCACAGCAGAGTAAAATGTAGTTCATCGTATTTAACTGAGRTATTAGCAAAAAGAACAAATTTGTGGCTGGTTTTATGTGGAATATATCTTTTATGTGATAAGAGGAAAGGAAAATGATTTATTTTCAAAAGGGCAGTTTATAAATGTCAATCCTTCTAGTGGAATATTGAAAAGCTTAATCAGAGATGAAGGATTCAGGTCTTTGCTTTTCACTGTGATGCCTCAACCCTGCACTTCGTAGGGTTCCCCTTGGTCCAAGATTTTTAGGAGGGCGTCGTCATCTCGAGCAGTGAGACTGGGAGCTCTGCCTGCCCATTCTGGTTGTCATCCTCGACCAGAGGAGAATCTGGCTCCACACTCTCGTTCCGATATGGAATTTGAAGCTGCTTAGAAAACATGTTATTCTACATTTGACTTCCCTTTTTTGGGTATTACAGACTGTGTTTTTACATGAATTTTCATGAACATTTTAGATGAATTTAGATTTTTAAGGGGAAGCTTTCAAGGCAACTTGCTATTTTGTGAGTCAAAATCAGTTTGAAACTAGTTGCAAGTAGAATGGCTGAGATCACATGACACTTTTCAAGTCAAAGACAGCTCCCATTTGTTCAAGAAATGCTTTCATGTGGTTTCTCAAGGGGAATAGTAACTTCTTATGAACTGTTTAGAAGAGACCCAGTGTCAAAGTGGCTGGTGGCAAAGTTCCATTATTTCAGCCTCCAAACACATTTTCCAGCTAAAGTAAATATGTGTTGGTGATGAATAAAACACCTTTGTAAGAGGTGGGTTGAACGGGAGGTTTTAAAGTTTGGGAGTTTAATATAATCTACAGATGATTTCCCCAGCACAACCTCCTCTGCTACAGCTTAGTGAGGTGAGAAGAATTAGCAGGTAGAGTAGCAGATTGCCCGTGAAAACTTCTCATGCTGTAGTATATAGTGATGAATTGAGTCAAGGAGGAGGGAAGCGCTACAGAGTCTCTGGCCAGCCTTGGGTTGTAGAGCTTGTGCTCAGGACTCTTCATGGGGCCTTCCCCAGCTGCTCAAATACTTCTCCGGTTGCACCAGGCCCCCCGAGTTTGAAGTTACAGAGGTAAGTAAAAAGCTATTGCTGTCTTGTTCTCTGCACACACTATGTGCTGTGCTCTTTGTGGCACAGACCGTTACCTTTTGGTTTTTGTTTGTCTTGGAGGGTCTTGTTAATTTTTATTTTTGTAGTTTGTTGTACTTTAAATAAAATGACATAAACTTTCACAATAGTTTTTACGTCTGGTCCCTTGGTATTTGGTGTTCATGAGGTTTAAGGAGATTTCCAGTATACTTCTAACAARCTTAACTTCTGTTGTATGGGTGGTGACCACTTTTTGAAAATCAAGCCGTATATGGGATCCTTACTCAAACACCCTAAATCCTTAGCTAATGTGACTAGATAAGGAAGTGACATTAGAGTTGAGTCTAAAAYCGGTCAGCAAAAAAAAAGAATGCCTTAATTTATCACATTGTGCACAATGTAAGCAGAATAACATGGATCCTTTTGTTCATATTCAAATCACAATGTCTGTATGATTACATGGAGAATGTAATTTGTTTTTTCATTGATAAAACCCATAAAGATTTCAGATACCGTATTAGGGCTCATCACTTTCAATTAGCTTTTACCACTACATTGAAGTCTACTGAAAATGGCTAATTGTTCTGTGTGTAAAGAGCAGATCGAATAACCTTAATAATCCCATAGAAACAGTGGAGACCTGCATGTTCTCCATAGGCCTAGAAGCCCAGTGGTTAACAGATTGGGCTCTGGGAGCTGTTGTGCTAATGATGCTCCCAAGGTCAGTATCAAAATGATAAGCTAGGTGTGGYGGATTTAGATTATCTCTTTGCGTTTTCTTCTAACAATCCAAGAAATGCTTTTCTGTGTGTGTAAATGAGCATTTTTTTTCATTTTAAATGTTGGGGTATTCATCAGTCACTGGTATCATTATGATTACTTTGCTTGGGTAAGCCTTTAATACATTTTTAGACAAGCTTTTCTTCAAAATATTGTCAGTGGTCTGTCAGCTGTAAGGTGGGCAGGAGATGGCATCTGCTGTGTCTGATTCTGAACTAACAGTGTCTGAATGGCCAGAGGCAGTCCGGGCATGGGGGATGACTGATGAGCTCCCATTTAAGCCTTTTTACCAGTGACAGTAGTAACTTGTGTATTTCTTTTCTCTTCCAGCCATCAGTTCTCATTAAGCTGATAGAAACTCATATCTGTGAGATGTCTACCTGGCTTTCTGATTTGATTAAAACTGGTCAAAAAGTTATTGGACAAAGGAAAGATGGACAGTGTGATCACACAACTCTTCTTCATTAGCAATTGAAGCCAAGAATGCTGCATTATAAAACTATGTCATGCATTGGTGGGAGATAGTTCTATCTCTTATAAAGCATTTGTCTAGTCCATATTTGCAATTAATGGCAGCCATATAAGCTATAAACATTACCAGTAGTTTGCAGTGATATTTTACATCACCTGAAAACCAGGGATGGAAAATGAGGAGGAGTATCTTGCAGAAGTAACAGATTCTGAGAGGAATAGGAACAATGTGAAAGTTGTAAGGCCCAAATGTTAGCAAGGCTACTACATTTGGAAGACATTAAGTAGTTTTTGTACTATTTTATGCATGGAGCCTCCTAATAGTTATTTCTCATGGATCTGCAAAATACAAAAGACTTTAGGTTAAAGGAATAGTAATGAATCATTTATGAGATATTATCTACAAAGATGGATTGGTTCCATCTGTTACAGTAATAAAAATAATAATGCTTAGCAATTACATAAATGCTTTACAGGTTTCCAGTGTGCATCACAAACATTAATCTAAGATCTAGCCCATAGCACAGTTTTTAAGAGCTTGTAGAATGACTTCAGCTTATACGTACTGGTTTATTTATTTATTTTTAACAAGGAAATTTGTTGTAATAGAGTTTTTAAACTGGTTTAGAAAATTGAGTTGTAGCTTCTTGGACTAAGACACTGTATGAAGATAGCCACAAAATTAGCTTCTTTTCCTTCTGTTAATTTAAGTTGCTGCAAATGTCCAGGAAAAATACAGCTCTACAGGCAGGTGTTCATTAACATACAAATGATAGAAAAGTCTTCCAAGATGCAGTACTCGCATTATCTCACAGTTATTTGTTAATCTCATTTTTTATGACTTGTAAGCAGCTCACTGATTGAAGGCCAATGTATTCTGAAGCAGAGTATAGTCTGATAGAAGTTATGCTATGTCCATGTGTTATATTTCAGTATATAGGATCTTGTTACCTGAAAGAAATAGCTTCTTTTGTTCAGTCCAGGAAGAAATTGGATATACGAAGTAGTGGTTTCCCATAAAACATGTTTTAGATGCAGMCTAATTTACCTAACAGAATGAGTATTAGATGTAATTTTGTTCTGTTTGGTTTTTAATTTGAATTCTTGAAAAAGAAGTGATGATAACTTTAGGCAAAAAAAAAATTTTAATATCTATTGGGATTGTTTGATGTGCTCCCTAGCAGACAAAGGTGTGGTAAAACAGACAAGATTTATAGTAAATGCAATTCAATAAATAGCTATCCCTACTCATATTTTGAGCATGTCTATAGGCTGTATAAATATATAGATCAATATATACTGTTACGCTAGGGGCAAGTACATATGTAAGGGTGTCTTGAAGTTGGCTTCTTTGCAGTGTAACCTGTGACCTTTAAAGACAAGGTTCCATGTAAGCTATTGCTTTGTAAATCTGTTTATCTATATAGGTCATAGATTAGCCATGGGCTTTGCAATACGACTTGACTGAAACAAGTGACATTAATTCCGTTAACTGTGGTCAAAAGTAGTGTATGTATTGACAATTGGAATGGGGTGGATTACATATCTTGACCTACCAAATATTTGGTTTGGAAACATTTAACACATTAGATTATGCTAGATAATAGAAAGGTTTTAATACAACTAAAACATCTGTTTGCCAAAACAAGATATAATTTCCTTAAGCAATATTCTGTTAATTCATATATAATGAGATTAATTAAAACAGATGGGAAAAAAAAAATCCAGTGTTTCATACAGAGAGAAAAAGATGGGTTCTGTTTAGTCATACCCGAGTGCTGATAATCATTTATGAAATAGAGCAACAGTTTGTTATCAGTGCTAACTCTACCCTTTTAATCATCAATGACCTGGAAAGCAGTTCTCTAGTCCCATTATCCAGGCTATCTGGGTTAGTGTTACAAAGCATAAACTGCACACGAAGGAAGCGATTAGCAGTGCAAAGTCGATCTTGCTTGGTAACTCCCAGATGCTGCTTGGCGTGCTCTGCTGCCTGGCCTGTCCAAAGCTTCCYGTGCTGCCTTCTGCTCTGTGCTGCGGCCGTTCTGGTGTCCTCACCTGGATGTCCCTGTGGGTATCCAGCTCCCCTCCAGCCCTTCTCTCAGGAGGCATCGCTGCTGAAGCATCTTCTGTCTGACTGTCTTCGGGGTTACCCATCTGACAGCTGGYATAAGGCAGCCGTAATGTTAAAAAGCCTCTCTGTTAGTTTGTGATGGTTCCTTGGTTCTTTGTGGGACGGCGGTGCCTGCCTATTCACAGCTGCCAAATTATGGCTAAAAGAAATTATTTCTTGTAACACRCTTTTCCTTCCCTGCCTCCTCCAAAGCATGAAGTACACGGTAGAAATCCCTTACTGCAAGTGTACATCAGCAGGTTTCCTCAGCCGTTGGAGAAGGATGATAATCCTCCAAACTGCTATGGAAACCTGCCCAGAAATCTACCTGAATGGAGGATGGAGCTCCCATGGTGTGAACGTTCTGATGTATTTTTAATATCACACTGATAAGAGTTAAATTTCAGTGGTGTTCCTCTAAACTGGCTTTGTTTCATACAGTAGGGCATCAGGATAAATGCTTTCAAGTTGGTGGTGCACAAGAGCTTTGACAAACCAGTTCCAGCTAATCTTGCTTTGAGGTGGTTAGATCTCCTGGCCCTAGAAGTCTGCCCTGTTTTTCTGCCAGAGCTCACCAGCCCATGCCAGGACTGGCAGGAAGGAAAACGTGCTTCTGTCATAACTGAGTCTTGGCTCAAACCCACTCTCATCAGCAATTTAAACCAAGATGCCACTCTGTGAACAGGGTTAGCTGAGACATCACACACCCTCTGGTTTTTTGCCTCTCTTGGAGGTGTTGTACCTCCCAGAGGATAGCAGGGTGGATGATTAGAAGTCATAATAGTAAACCGCTACTGCAGGGTTTCCCAGATACCTTGTTTCAGGTAACCATCATCTGCAAAATCTGTAGTTAGGCTAGTAAATAATTGGTTTGGTATTTATTTTTGTTCTATTCTTTCCTTCCTTAAAAACTGGTAATTATAGCTGAGAATATTGTCCCAAAGTTCCCAGAGTCACCGAATTTTCCTGAGAAAATGGTCCTAGGCTGTTGCTACTCAGATGGGATCTCAGCACATAACAGGGTTTCAGAACATTTAAAAAAAAATGAGCTACTAAATACCAATACTGTCTGTCTAGAATATATAAGTAACTAGCTGTGTTACACAGCAGGATGATATGCAGAACTGAGCTGCAAYAGCGTAATATATTAGGTTGTTTATCTCATAATAATGGCATGATAATTGTGATAACATCAGAAATTACTATCATTCTTTGCTGAGAAATTGAGTGCTACCATCCTCTTGTTTAAATATGCCTGTGATAGTTCTGAAATTATTTACAGGACTATTTGGAGGCTTCCCCTTATTTAACCTTCCAGAGTCTACTTAAAACAAACAAACAAACAAACAAACAAACAACCCTCCCCCCCCAAAAGCGCGCTTGTGTGTATGTGTGGGAAATTCTTGGTTATATCTTACCTGTGCTGAGTTGCCTTTTGTACATCTTCCCAGTGTTTTGCAGACGTGTGTAATACTGAGCAGGTTTTTTTTCTCTTTTTAGTGTCTTATAAAGATCCAGTACCTTGTCTTGTAAAATGTGATTGCGGGGAAAAAAGGTATTAATGACTAATAGGAAATAATCTGTGGTTAACACAGGTCATCCCTTTCCTTTTTCCTCTGTCATGATCAGAGTGTATGCTCTAGTTATTGCTATTGAATGTTGGATTATCAAACTGCAGTATTTTGAGTTGATCAACAAAAATGGTTTGTTAACCTCTTTGTGTCTGAGTAAAGAAGAGATGGTCTGCTTTAGTGGAATTTCCTGTGAAGATGAAACCCACCTAGGAGGTACCTCTCCTCTGGTCCCAGGAGCCCCAAATTATTGAGTGTTCATCCAGCAGCAACCAAAATGTTTCTCCAGCTTGAGAACTTTGAAACACCAGTCCTCATTGCTGACATTTTGCAGTATGTTCAGAAGGCAAGAAAGTCTAGTTTGGGGAAGATAAAGCTGAAAATAAATTCCAAAGTATCTGTGTTGCTCCTGCCTATGTCCTTAGGAGATGATATCTCAGGTTATCAGGTCATAAATTATTAGAAGCCTGAAGACAAACTCCAGGGACACCCCACAAGCAACCAGTTAGCCAGTATTTTCCATATCATGAAGACAGAAGCAACTGTCTTCTCATTGTGATCTTGAGCTGCAAGTGAAGCAATGATAATTACTTATCACAGAGGGACAACTTCCTTTTGTTTTTATTAGTAGGCATCCACAGAGTATTAGGTTATAACTACAAAAGAGAAATTATCTCTGTATCCTTCTGTGCTTTGCAACATTTCAGTGATGTTGTAGTTTACTTAATCTAACTGAAGGGTACGCTCATGTGGAAAGTGTGGAAATTAAGGTGAAGGAAGGATCACAAAATGCCATTAAAATTGGTGTAGAACTCCAAGCTCCCCAGCTTCTACTTTCTTCCTTCAATTGACATTGCCAAGAGAAAGCATAACGGAAGTTACTAACATGACAGAAGTTTCCATTAGATTCTCTCTCAAAAATCAAAATAGGGTCATTTGGAGAATAACATTTTGAACCTAAAATGCTAATGACTGCTGAGGTCYGGACAGGACAGATATGCTCCATTTACGCAGCCTTAGCTTCAGGTTATCAGAAGTATATGAAACATAGGCAGCTACAAAATAACCCATTACCCCATGGAAACAAAAATGTCCCATACCTTCAAAATTTCATTTAAAGTTCATCAGTGTTAGGAATAGACCTTTAAAAACATTGTTTCCAGAATATTCTTACCATTATCAGTGATATCATTTGACCAGATTTACAATCGTGTAACGAAGACTAGTACAATTGGCTATTAGGAAATTATTCATCAGGGAAAGGGAGTGTTGTGGTTTGGAGTGTGAGGTTGGCTGATTTTATTTTAGACAATAACATTTCAGCTTGAGGATTGTGATCTTTGACTCTCTGTGCTGTATGACTGGTCACACAAGTCTTGTTTCTCCTCCACGGAGGAGACAGGATGACTTGAACTCTTTATGAATAAAGAATAGTGAATACTGCGGTGTAGGTGTGGGCAAGGTTAATCATATTTGCACAGTGTGGGAATCCATGTAAAGAAAAACCAAGTCTATTTGCTTGTGTATTTGTCAGTAGTGTTTAATAAGTGTACAAGTACATTGACTGGGAGTTTGTAATTTGTGCAAAGGTTTTTAACCTAATTGGCCTGAATATTTTCTGGATGTCTGTCCTAACTGCTGTTGAATACTGGCACTTCTTAAAGTCATGACTACTAGTGAGCCTGCAGTGATAGACTGGCTACAAGAATCCTATTAGTGAGGGGCTTTGAAGGAATCTGTATATTAAAAGGGAAGTTTGTCCCTTGACAAGTGTTTTTAGATGAGTTGTTTTTTAAAAAAAAATGTTTCTTGAGCATCTCTTGTTCTTTTTTTTTTTTTTTTAATGAATATATATATAAAAGGTTGAGTGAGAGAAGGGGCAGACTCATTTCCAGAATGTATTTAGCAGGACTGAAAGAGAAGTGAGTTTTGGTAGTGCATGCTCAACAACAACCATGAGACTTTACATTCTGATAAAAATCAATGGAGACTGCAATGGACACTGAAGCCAGAAATTATCATGGTAATTTGGCTGCCTGCCATTCTTTCACTGTCTTTTGCTAATTTATGTATGGTATTGCATGACGGTTGTTTGGAAAATAGACAGCTTCATGAATGGTGGCTTTTATTACAAATGTAACTGTCAGATTTTATTTAGTTTCCGTAATTATAATGCTTACCCCTGATATTCACATGACAAACACTGTGACCTGTAGTGCCTATTCATTGGGCTAGGAGAAGCAAAAGGAGTCTTTCTTGTATGTGTTTAGGCTTATTTGAATGTGTTTCCCTTGAGGGGAAATCCCACATTCATACAGGTCCCAGATAAAACCTCTCATTTCATTTCCCATAAGAGAGGCAGTGAAGGCAACAGCAGTTAGTCCCTGAAGAGTGAGCTGTAGCAGTTTCCCGCTTGATGACTGTCAGTACTAATGCTGGGTGCTAACATAAATGCTCCACAGTACATTTAAGTTGAAAACACAGCATTATAAAGCTGCTTGAAGTAGTTAGCAGTATCAAGGCAACTTTCTAAGAGAATTAAATGAAAGAGTCAAGAGTAAAACATCCATTCAGGGGTGCACTGTGGCGTGGGTGTGGGGAGGGACAGATGGAAAGGGTAAAACCGGCTGAAAGGAAGATAAATGTTCCCAGCAAAATGGCTCAATGTGTTTTCAAAGAACAAAAGTAGAAACCCACGTTGGATATATGACTTAATTTATAGAAATTTTAAATTGTTATATAATTGGAGCTTTACCATGACATTAACAGTGTAAAACTTAACGTTTAACAGGCTTTATCACCTGAATGGTGTGTATGCCCCCCTTCTGCATAACACCAGCTAATTTTGCTGTTACACTTTGCTAATTTCTTCATTTCTAGTGAGTTTGGTTTTTAAATATCTGCCAACTCTGTGAATTCCAACAAGCATTGGCATGAGTAATGAGTCAAATGTTAGAGCAGCATTATTCTTTGACAGTTCTAAAAGGATTATATAACTAGAATTTTAAATAATATTTTTGAAATGTGTAATTTAAAAGGTCCTCGTGTTCTGTAAATGGTTTAATTTTTCATACCATTTAATTGACATTGCAAAAGAATCATTAAGTCAATGATGATTAAACCAGCACTTTTATGGATCAAACTCTCTTTTGGGAGAAATTTAGTCATCATGAAAGAGATATAGATATATATTTTGAGGATGCTGCAATAGAAGCAGGGACTGAATAGGCTTTTCAGTAAATCTCTGCCATTGCATYTAACGTGGAACCCCCTTCCAGTCAATCCGAGGCCAAGGCACCTCTAGAGTCAACACTGGATATTGTGGAAAAATTCTGTTGTGCATTTACAACATGACACTCGCTTGAGGAGGAGAGACTTACTTCACCCAGGTGGTTTCAGCCCAATTTGAACCAGATTCTAAAGAAGTGAGAATGTAATTAAGTTATTAAGTGTATTCTCATGTTGATATTAAGCTGCTTAATTTTCTGTATAGTAAACTTCTGCGCTCATTAAAAGCAAGTAATGAAGTTTTGCCTGGTTGTGTGTTGTTAAGTTTCAAAACTGCATACCTCAGACACTTGCTGCAGATTTATGTACTTTTTCTTACTTTGTAAGAACTCTTCACTGTATTGCGTCAACAGATTTTTTTTTTTAACTAAAAGTTATAATACTCATATATAAGGTAGGCCCTGAAATAGGAGAAGAAGGGAATAGTACCTAGAAGTACCAGTTCCCCTAAACAGTGTGTATGTTAGAGCATACAGTGATTTTCATTCGTTCTGAAGCCGGCTAGACTACATTATCCCATCCTGTATAAAAGAGGAATGGTATCAGGTAATGGTCTCATCTAAAATCTTGTAGTACATTTAACTGTGGTTGCTGGATATTTCTGTTTTAGTTCATCTGTCAAAGAGTTTCTGTGTAAGATGTGAGCTTTATTGAAAATAAGATATTCTAAAAATTCCAAGTTATGGGTAACACCAGTAGAGCAAGTTATGTAAAAGAAGTTCATAAAGAGGAGAAATAAAGGAGATCAGAAATTAAGGAATGATAAATACAGAAAAGCAAGTATTAATGTATCAGGTCAGGAAATAGAGTTACTCCAACAGGGTTGGTGATAACAGGGAATTGAGATAGATAGGATGGGATTACAATAAAAATGAAACCTGCAAAGTCAGGAATTGCTCAGAGAAGATAAATAATTGGAAGTAGGAGCAGATTGTCTAGGAACAGAATATAACTGATGTCCCAGTTCAAAAATTCACTCTACATTTGTATGATGTAGAGTTAATGACCATATTTTCAATTTTATTATATTAAGTTCCCTTAAGTAATATCTCTGTTAAAAAGCCCGTTCAGCCTTAAAAATTCACTAAAGGTAAAAAATTAACAGAGAGAGGAAAAAAACCCTTCTAGAATATGATTATGAAATATAAATTGGCCAACAAAATAAGCTTCTGTATCTAAGTTCTCAAACCTCTCAATGAAACAATTTAGCAAAAGCTTGGAAAAACATATGCCTTGTGACATTTTTCTGATGATCAGTCAATTTGAATTGTACTGAACATGACTCTGTTCCTTTCCTGAAAGAAAAAAAAAAAAAACAGGAGCTCGTCCACCCACATCTCTATAGCTGAAGGTTTGCCACTAAGTATCGTGGTCATTGATGATAAAGAAATTTTCCAGACCTAGCAAAGTTTCTGTAGAACTTAGTAGTTCCCATGCCACATTTGTTCAGCCTGTGTCATTAGCAGTAATAATAAAGAAAAATCACTGGCTCCAAATACACAGACTGTTCCCAGATATACACACAGAAACATATAAATCTGGACTAAATGTCAGCACTTAAAAGGTAAAAAGGCTAATTGCAACTAAAGCAAATTAGTCCTTCCCCTAAAGATAAGGAAACCAGATCCTGTATATCTCTCTCATCCCCGGCCCCATGTCCCACTTAATCATGTTCCCTAATCCAGATTTCTTCTGAGTTACATCCCCTACTTGCCCTCTTTTCAGAACTTCCTCTAAGTTTTCCTGCAGCCCTCTCCACTCTTCCCCTCCCCATTCCTTGGCTGCTCCCGTGGGGGATGCTGGGGGGGTCACAGCCAGCAGAGGCTCCTGCCTGGGGACCTTTCCCATGGCAGATCCTGCAGGATTTTCCCCTCCAGGTGGAGCAGCGGGCACTTCAGCTGCCCTTTATAGGTGCAGTAGGATCCTCCCTCACCTTCCTCCTTTTCAACTCGTTCATCTGAGCAGAAATTGAGAAACCACAGTAGGAAATTTCTGCAGCAGAAACAAATTGAGAAACATAAGTAGAGAGGTGTGCCTTTAGTTCAGTCGTTTTGTTTAGCACCAGAAAACAGATGAAAAGCCCTATACATCAGTGTTTCAGTTATGCTGATTCTGTTAACTTCATTGCTGACTTCACCATCAGATGCATTTATTTTACGAGCCAGGACTTCAGCCAGTCTTAGTAAAAGCAGAGCTCTTCTGCCCTTCCACACACACTTTGCAAGAGCAGATCTTTCAGCTGCCTCTTTGCTGATGGTCTGCTGGTGCTGTGCCAAACCGTCTGGGAGGCGTCTTCCTGTTCTACTCATATATGAAGCATCATAGCACTTATGGGAGGCCAAATAAACTTAAATAGTGGATCAATCTACAAAATCTTAATTTGTAACTTAAATTATTTCTTTGGAGGGGAACAGATCAGTCCATGCTAAAATGATAGGACTTTTTAAGCCTCTTTCCAGGCTGGTACCAACAAGGTAGGGAGACACAACAGTTCGCAGAGCAGGTGAAGGATATGATGTTTCCTGAAGAGCTGAGGGCAAGATATTACGCAGGGGATTTTCCTGTATATTGAAAAAGGCCCTTAATGTGATGTTCTGTTTGTAATATTTTCTTTGTCACTTGAAAAATCCATAATTTTCCCTGCTGAAGTTTTCCCTCAGCTAACTTTATTCTTTCTTTCTCTTTACAAGTTTTTTTGATTGAAGTACTTCTATTTACTCTCCTGCTAATCCCTACCTTTCCATGGGCGGCTGGTAAGCCTAACTTTTGAAATGTGGTCTATTTTAACTGTTTCGAGCAAATATAAGGAGCATATAAATGCAGAATATTTTAGTGCCTTTTTTGCATCCAGAGTAACTGGCAATTAGGTCTAAGCTGGACTTCATTCTGGAGCAGCAGGAGCCTCAGGGCAGCGGTGTCTTCTAAACATGGCTCTTGTCTGTCTGTGGTATTTGTCTTGCTCTGTAACAGTGGTCCTTGAATACAATTTTTAATGTGTTTATCTGGCAGCATTCCTTGTGCATCCATTGTCAATGTTTTATGGAGACAGAAAGATTCAATAGTTGTGAAGAGCGTTTTTAACAGTGTTAGGATTCAATGAATACTTTCCAAGTCTGGAGTCATCATGAAACCATGACTCCTCACTGCATCTTTGTGGGGGTATAAAACCAAGGAACCAACCAAAAAACATTTAAAAGACTCCACTGGAAAAACTTGAACAATTCTTTGGAATGTGTCTGCAGACTCAGTTGTCCATCTCGGGGCTTTGGCTATTGCTCTTGTGGAGCATTGCTCTTTTGCACATGGTGTAAGTATTTATTTGCCCTGTAAAGCTTTTTGAACAAACCAAAATCTTGTATAGCATGCTGCCATTTTAATCAGATGCAGTGGTTTAAGGAGTCTGCAGTGAGGAGATGATCCATTAGCTTCCTCTGTCTTATGTTGTAGCCCCGTATATAGTATAACACCTGGTGGAAACAGCTTATATTAGTCTTATCTTCAGATTGCTTAATGGCTCTAATAACGCGGCTACAAGGCCTTACACGAGTGAAGCGGGATTTGGGAAAACTTAACCTTGACTGTTGCTATTACAAGAATGTTAGCGAGTTTTATGTTCTTTTTTTCTTTCCCGTTTTAAATTTGTGCTGTATTTTGCTATTAGTAATTTATAATAAATTGCTGTCTTGGAAGTGTTATTAAAAATACAACTTTCTTTTACTTTCCTTTATGGTCCTGTAATGTCCAGAATATTTTCATTGACTTGGGTGTATGAGATGCTCCTGAAAAATCTGACTTCCTTTTTCTCCTTCTTTTTTTTTTTTTGTATTGTTTTTTTTTTTTTGTTAACAGCTCAAGTTTGCTTCTATTTTTGCTTATCAAATCAGGAGAGCTTGAGTTCTGCTATGTGCTGGAAATTCTATCAGCTCAACACTTTTATTTAAGGGTTTTTTTGTAAAATATTTCCTGGAAGAGAAATTTGGAATACAAGCACGTATGGCCTGCTTAGGATCTTATTTCAGCGNTTTGTGCTGTATTTTGCTATTAGTAATTTATAATAAATTGCTGTCTTGGAAGTGTTATTAAAAATACAACTTTCTTTTACTTTCCTTTATGGTCCCGTAACGTCCAGCCTATTTTCATTGACTTGTGTGTTTGCGATGCTCCTGTAAAATCTGACTTCTTTTTTCTCCTTTTTTTTTTTTTTTTGTATTGTTTTGATATTTTATTTAACAGCTCAAGTTTGCTTCTATTTCTGCTTATCAAATCAGGAAAGCTTTATTTTAGCTCTGTGATGAAAATTCTATCATCTAAACACTTTTATTTAAGGGTTTTTTTGTAAAATATTTCCTGGAAGAGAAATTTGGAATACAAGCACGTATGGCCTGCTTAGGATCTTATTTCAGCGTTGCTCAGAATACTTACATAAGTAGATAGGGAGAGCAGGATGATAGAAATTTGGTGACCATTGACTTCCTGTCTCGCTGGTGCTGGTACATTAGCCCTTATCAAAGTTGGAAGAGCAGCTACAACATAGCCATTGTAGGGATTGGATCAATACCTGGCAAAGAGCCTGAAGGTCAGATAAAGTACTTAGGCAGGCAGTATGCCAGGCTAAAGAGATGTCAAGAAAATCAATTAGATACTAAAGAAAGAGCAGCAAGCTAACTAAAAATCCAATCTTGAAAGGCTCTTTATATTTTGAAGTCAGCTTATTAGTGTTAGCTATATCTTTATCTCTCTAATAAAATTACGTTTGTTAAGCAATTAAAACCAGACTCGGGTCATACAAGGCTAGCACAAAACTGACTGCGAACACCTGTACAGTACTAGATTAGAAATAGCTACAAGTGGTGGAGATTAAATTGAACGGCTTTCAGGGTGCAGCATTACATAACTTGTGATTAATCTGCTCTCCTCCTCCCCATATTGATTACTTTACCTATGTGCATTTGGCATATATTTTAGATACTTTCTCCTCTGAGTGGTAATGGAAAGCATAGACTTTGAGTTTGTCTACTGGTGCCAGGTAGTTTACTTAATAAATTATAGCTGTCTGAAGTCAATAAATAGAAAAGAAATTCAGAGGGGTGGGTCGTCCCTTAGCTTTCCTCTCTCCTCCCCAAACCACAGCGACGGAAAGGAGCATACATTTTACTAGGTTAGCAGTCGGAAACACGATTGCTGTGAGTAAGCGTGTTGCAGTAACACCTTTCGGTACCAAAGAGCCCTTACTCTCAGCGTGGCCAAGTGCGGTGGGGAAGCTGCTCTGCTGCCTGGGCACAGTCGCCCTTCTCTGCTCTCCTCTGCAAAAAAGTATCCGAGAGAGAAGAAATTCACCACATCTTGCTACCCAAAAAGAAACTCATGCTATTTGTTCCACACTGAATTTACTGGCAAAAATTCATAAATTAATTCCTGTCAGCTAATCAAGCTGCCCAAGGCTTGAGCATGTGAAGATCTGTAAGTGTGTAAGTATGATGCGTCTTTTCCCCAAGCAGCAAGTAGATCACGCACAGCAGAGCAGGGTCCTTGCATCCTTGTTATGCATCATGCCATTGCCGCGTTGTCCCTCTTAGCCAAGATGTGGTGTGCTGGCTTGTGTCCAGTCTTTATCTGGTGCCAGTTGTAACCCTCAGAAATTGAAACTGAGGTTGGTTGAAAAGAAGCAAATTCCAGCTAGAACAGAGGTATGTGTGTTTTTTTGGCAGAGTCCCCAGCCATTCAAAACCGCCTGTATTGTTGTTGTAGACTCTGTCACAAGACATCTTTGAGTAAAATTCTGGCCTTGGTGAAGTCACGGACTTTGTCAGCTTTTCAGGGATAGGATTTCACCTCYATTGTGTATGATTGCAAATATCAATTACAGGTAGTTCATCTTGTTGCTTATATTGATATGTTCATCTGTGAACAGAATGTTTGATGGCATGTTGGTTTTATTAGCGTGCATTTGGGTTGACTGCTAAATACCATTCTTTCCTCAGAAAGGAATAGCACTACTTTCCACAAGGCTTTTGTTATTCGTATGCTCTCTTTTGACTGACAGTTTTGAACTTTGTTAGCCAGATGCTAAAAACATCATGTGGTTTGCATGCCCATACGTGTGGGTATGTGGATGTATATGCATGCACATACATATCTCCTTCTCCATACATCACTGTGACAAATTCCTAGAACTGAAATAATAATAATTCCTTTTTCATTTTGACTTTATGTGGAGACACAGAGTTCAATACTTATTAATGAAACAACAAAAACTGTCTGTACATAATTAATAAGGTTAATTTATTTTATTCAGAGTCTTACTGGATGACTGAGGAATCAGAATAAGGAAGCAAAATGGGCACAAATAATGACAACAGAAATTTGGTCTGTCACGGAGGAAAGGGCTCAAGTTCTTTTTTCATTTGGTGCTCATTTTCCTGCTCGGATGTATTTTGCAATAACCTCAACCTACAGTTTCAGCACATGCACCAGGCTTTAATTAATTTGAACCTTTTTGTTGCCAATGATCTCACTAACAAAATATTGTAGGAAATAACTAGAGTAGGTCTCCTCATACCTACGTTTTCTTTCCAAGTCCTTGCTCTCCTTGCCAGGACAAATCCATAACATTCTTGTCAGTATTCACTAAGATGATTTTTTTACTCAAAACCAGATTTCATTGGCTGGCCTATAAATTAATTCAGTCCCAAAGGATATGAAATCTTTCAGAATTTGAAATGTTGCATTTGAAATTTCAAAACCAATGAACAAAATCAAGAAATTTCCATGACCGTATGCATTGCCAGTTTTGACCTGCATTGGACAAAACTTCTCAAATGTCCAAATTTTACCTGTATGAAGAAAAACGTCATTAAATCTTCCCTTCTATCTGCCAAAGATCTGTATATTTTCCACAGGACCAGCTTTATTTGATGGAGCTTTATTTTTAGGAAGCTTGTGAGGAACTCCACATATTTAACATACATATATACATATATATATGTGTACGTGTTATCTGAAGAGTACTGCAAGTAGCAGACAAAATAGTAGCTTTGAAGAGTGGTAGCAGTGATGTATGCACAGTAAACTAGGAGGGTTTGTGTGAAATCCTTTGTACTGTTCTGGAGATCGAATGTAAATCTCTATAGAGAATGGAAGTTACCTATTAAGGATATTAAACAGAAGCTAAGCCTTCAGTATGAAATAGGGAGAAGGCAAGTAAACTAAGGATAATAATTTAATTATGAATGTTCCTTTTTTGAACATTAATAGATACTTATGTCTTATTCAGACTGATTTGTAAACTTGTGTCAAGGATTTTTATAAGTTTCAAGTGACTCTGAAGGCTAGAGACATGATGTAGTCACTACAGTTTTGGTCTCTGCTTCATCCGTAAGCCCTGAGGATTCATACCGGGACAGGACTACAAGGTCCCACCTTACTGTCCCATTTCTCTCTGATAAAATGTACTGTCTGCCTGATGGTGGGGAACACATACTGTGTTCTGCATCGAGCTGTGTGTTCAGCAGCCCAGGCTGCTGTTCTACATACAAATTGGTGATGGTTTAAGTTGCTGTGTTCAAATGACCTGGAGTGGCCGTTCAGCTGATTCCTCCTGGTGCACACCRATCTCATCTGCAGAGGGGAAAGGCAAATGACTGAGGTCGCCCAAATCACTTGGTCATGAATTACTAATACATTCAATCTTTCAAGTAACAGCTAGTTCTCCAGATGTCTGTCCATGACTGTGGGGTCAGATAATGATCTCCTTAAGCTACAGTTTGGGAATTAATTTCTCATATTTTCACAGCAAAACTGAATGGTGTTTAAATAGCGGAAATGTAAAACACTGATTCCCATGGAAAACAGTCCTTGTTGCCTCTGCATATTTCATGAATGCAGTATCACTAAGAAATGTTTATTCTTTTCAGTGTTGTCACTTTCCATAAAGGATATTTTTTTCTCTTTGCAAAGAAAACAGGTATTTTAGGATTATAAAAATATAACAAAGTGGGAAAGTCTGTTCTGGCATGGACAATGTGATTGCATCATCTTAAAGAGAATGCACAGATAACTGGGCTCTAGTCAACTGTTACACTAAAAGTGTAACAACAACCCTTTCCAACCCAGCCTAGGATTAGTAGCAAGAAGTAAAACAGGAGATTACTGCATGTATTTGTGGTTTTCCAACTTCTATAGACATACTCTGCCAGTAAGTGTTTCAAAGCTAATTCAGTTTTTTTTGCAATTCTGTGAATGATTTGGGTGCTTTGACAGAAGAATTCACCAATTAAGAAACAAGCAAAAAGACTTTTAAATAAAACTTACCACATTTGTTCAAGTCATTGAAAAGCAGGAAATTACTGTTGCTCTCCAAAAAGCAGCTGTGTGTATACAGTGACATTTTATTTAATGATTCAAATTATAGCATAAATATACATTGTATTACTTGTTACTCTCATTTGTATTACAGTACTGCAAAAGAGCCTTCAGCATAGATGTCAGCTGTAACAACTGAGGCTTTATACAGGAGCAGTAAGAAACCCAGACCTCAATGACATAAGAAACATTAACTGTCTTTTAGAATCTGATGCTGAAAGAGTTTTATATGTACTTTTTGAATCCCATCATACTACATGCTGGTCTGCTTCTCACTTGGTGTGACTCTGTGTTGTTATTTAATATTAAGGTTTTTTAACATTAAGGGGAAAAAAAATGTTTTAGGAGTCATTAATGTTAAATTTGCAAGAAAAAATGAATACCCCAGCAGCAAAAATAATCATACACAATTGAAGTAATGGATCCATTGTAAAGTAGATACACAAGTTATTTATGTCCTTGCCTTCCACATACTGTCCAGTGACATTTCTGACATGCATATGATGTCCTCCAAGCTTAGCTACTTGACCCAAAAGGTTGGCACAGTCTCCAGTCACTGGGAAACTCACAGCAGAGACGCTGGACACAGCAAGACACAGGAGGTCTTGCTCACATCTCTCCTAACTGCTGCTGTGGTACTAGTGTGGCTTCTCAGATAACCTGCTCTCAAACCACTTTAGTATATTAAGGTGTTGCAAACTTGACCACAGGCGAAACTACTGAGGCAGCTCCTAGAGCACCGAGCCTTGGTTTAGTTAAATGGATGGCGAGCACCTGAGAATTGTGCAACAATTAATTCCCTTGGGAAGAATGCGGCTGAACTAGTTGTAGCGTTTCCTGCTTAGGAAGGTATCTGGAGAAGAGTAGGAAAAGATCCCAATTCAGAAGGAGCAGCAATTCAGCTGGAGGTCTTAGACCCTGCAGAGTGCCTGGTGTGAGCTCCTGAATAGACTGGAAATATAAAAAATAGATGGCTGATGTCGTTTGAGTGATGCCTGATGAATAATGAACTGTGAACATGAACTGTGGCATTAAGGTCATTCTGTATTTTAATTATAGAGTGGATTGTAAATTATCTAATTATCTGCATTCACTCTTTCAGAGAGAGAGTGAGAAGCCTTCTGCCTGTGGAGGCGGCTGACCTTGGCCTCAGCGTCGGGCTGGCGCAGGAGATGGGAGTTGACGGGGCTACTAAAGCCCCCTTGCTCCCCTGGAAATCCATGCTTGATGGATTTCGGAAAGAAACAAGAAACCTAACAAAACATCAGATAAGGCAGATGCAGACATAATCAGCTTTGTGAGCACTAGAGTCCCAGGGCTGTGGCATCCCCAGGAGATGGATGCCTGGAGCCGGTCCAGAGAGTGGGACGGGGTTTGCTGCGAAGAGCTGTAGGGTACAGTGTTGTGGGATCATTGCTTCTCTTTGTGCACATTCTTGAGGCCTTGGTTGCACTGTAAGTTTGTAACTGTTCCCCTTTTGGGTTTAGATTTAAACTGTTCAGTTGATTTATGTACCTAGAGGGCTCCAAAGTGTACCTTGCCCTCTGTGCCTTTGTGAGGTATAAGCCAAATCCTGTGGCTGGCATGGGAACCCTGGCTTAAAAGCAGAGAGGACAGTCCAGAGCATTTGCTCTCTGCTGTAGTGCTGATGCTCTCACAAGATAATTCATTTCTTCAAAGCCAGGCAGCAGCTCCATTTAAAACCATTTATATGAAAATAGATTCTCCAGGAAAGAGAATATACTGCTATTGCGCTTTTATAATACAGTGATACTTTGTGCTCTTGCAAGTGAGCTCTGATGCTCAGTGCCAATTGCTATTGGAACTGAGCGTAAGCAAGTTTGGTAAGGAAAAAGAAGTAGAAAAAAGGAATGAATACATGCATAATATGTATCTTAACTTCGTTACGATTCTGAGAACTTCAGCTATGTTCAGTGCATTAATAATAATTAAATATACTTATCCTGCCCTTAAGAGCAGTTTATTTTGCTGATAGTTGCTTCTTATATGATGACATTGCAGACAATACCTGAGCAAAAAAGTGCTTTTTTATTTTTTCATTTTGACAGGACCAGTACTGGTTATATTTAATATCAGGCAATATATGGTAAAGCTATTAAACTAATAACTTTCTTGAAATGAGTATTTAAGATGGACACATGCTGGAAGGCTGGACCATGAGCATAGACATTTACTAATTGATTTAAGGGCATCTTATTTATTTATTTTTAAGAGCTAAGCTTACTTTGGTTCTGTAAGCTTTTGAACTTTTTTGGCTGCCTGTTCTAAATGCAGAAAAAAATCTCTTGCCTATTTTTTAATCTGGAAAGCTCAAAGATGTTACTTGTAGTTAATTTTCCAGCAAAGAGAAACTCAGTCATGTGAAGGAAAATGACACCAATTTTATTCAGTCCATCAGCACTGATAATACACTTGTAGAGAACCATCTGCATTGATGAGACAGTATTTATGTACAACTACACGTAAATCAAGCCATTTTTTTCCTGAATCACCACTTGGGGAGATCTGTGCTTTTTAGGGGTACTTGTGATTTTTGTTGTTGTTGTTCTAGGAGAGGTAAGATAAGGACCGGTCTGTAATATTGCAAAACAAGAAGGGCACATCAGCTTTGTTTTAAAATGCTTAGTTGGTTGGGAATTCAGTGTACATGTGAAAACAATCTGAATTATCATCTCTTGAAGATAGGCAAGGAAATGATTAAGTGACTCTATTTCTATGCAGATTGGGGCTACGTAATTAAATACGTACTTACAGACAAAAGCAGAAATGAAATTGCTTCCTCAGTTCAGAGAAAAATAATAGGAAAGAATATAAAATGGTATGAATAAAGAAATAAATGGGAGCAATAAATGGCCAGTCAGTAGGGTGTTTTGGAATTAGAGAAGGTCAAGCTAGCCTGATCTTTTATTCTATTTTTAGTTTTTCTGAGTCTGCAGGTTAGGCTGAAAAAGGTAATGTAATAAACCTAAACTTAAATAAAACATTTGAAGTCAGTCTTATTTGAAATGTTGATTAAGAAATATAAATCATTATCTGGCACATATTAAATAAGTTGCGCTGGCTAACTGTCTGGCTTCAAAGGGTAGCTTAAACAGATAATAACTGAGAAGTAAGTTTCTAGTAGAGAGACTTCTAGGTTGGTTCTAGATCCACTGCTGTTTCATGTTTCTATCAATGACCTAGAAGGAATCAAGAAATCATTACTGATTGTATATTGATACATATGGAGAGATAAATAGCTAGATACGGAGATATTCTATGTCAGAGCATGTATCATGGTCTCACACGCATATGATAGAGAGAATGGGGGAGTAAGGAGCAGTGAAAAGGCCACGTCATTGACTTAGAGAGTGTTCAGTTTGGGTTCCCCAGTCTGGGACAGACACGGACGTGCTGGAGTGAGTCCAGCGGAGGCCACCGAGCTGGCTGGGGGCTGGAGCACGGGACACACACGGAGATGCTGAGAGGGCTGGGTCRTGCAGCTGGGAGGGCAGCGAAGGCYGAGGACAGATCTTAYGGCTGCCTGCAGAGAGCAACTTTGCAGCTTGAACTAACCAGGCCTGCCTGGAGCAGGAGGTTGGACCTCCTGAGGCCCATTCCAACCTCAGTTATTCGGTGATTTGTGTTTGGCCCTAATGCGAACTCTCTGACTGTGCAGTTTCAGTCTTAGTATTCACTATCCTTATTCACAAGAGTTCAGAAGAACTAAGAGCATCACTAAAATGCTGGCAAATGGCTTTATYGAGAAACTATATATTCTCTTTATGTGGAGAATATGATGTATTGGTCTTATCAAACTAAAAATTGTGCAATGACCTCATCTATAATAAACTATGTGGTGTAAAAAGCATTATTTAGCAGACAAAGGTATAGTGAGATCCAGGACTAGAAGCTGAAACTWGGCAAACTTGACTGTATGTAAGGTGCACTTTCTACAAATGAACGTGATTAATCATTATTCTTATGGTCTATGGGTGCAATGCCACATTACTTTTGATTTTTATCTGACTGCGGTCTGGTTTTAAAGCAGTAGATCTGCTTGTGTTCCCAGACCTCTTGGTGACTGAGTATGGTTATATCAAATTAAATATAGTGTGAAGCTTTGCTCTAAGTTATACTGGAAGTTAAACTAAAGGAGTACAGTGGTCTCCATTGCACATCTGTAAACCTCCCTTCTTCACTGTGTTGGAAAAGGCTTTTGCAGTCATGTTCTTGCTGCGCTCAGGCAGTCTTTGGAGTTCTCCGAAGAGTTTTTAATGGATCAGGTGGAGAGGTGCAGTTTTGTAGAAGCCAGTAATCCAGATGGAAAGATCAGGGAACAACTCTACAATAAACTATGAATAAATGAACATTTGCCCAAATTATCTAAAACGCAGCTAATGAAACTAAGATGCCTTCTGTCTGGAAATGGGTCTGAATGTGTTCTGTCTTTTAAAAAGTCTATGTTTGGTTTTTGAAATATGTAAACACTACCTGCTTTTCTGGGCAGCTGGGCCACTAGGACCATCTTGTGTAGGTCCTGCGTCCCTTACTGTCCTTCTGCGTGTTGCTGCGTGCATCGACTGCGATGCCTGACGGGACCATCCTGCCCCCTCACCCCACTATTCCTGTTCTTTATCTACCTTACTCCTCATTCTCATTTGATTTATATGTATTAACAGTTTATTTTTTAAATAGAAGTTCAGTAACACAGGACTTAGGTGGGGAGAAAATTTTCTTTTATCGTAGTTTCCCCTCCTTAGTAAAAGTGCTGATTTTGTGATCAGTTATTAGCTGGGCATCCCCCTCCGATACAAAGAGTAGGCACACATCTGGCTGGCTGTGCGCTTGTCTGAAAGCTGCTTCTTTGAATACGTGCGATTAATTCAGCCGCTCTCATACGGTTGCTTTTCTTCTGGATCGTTTGATATATTATGTAAACTGCTTACTAAGATACCATGTAGTCTGAAGCTTGCATTGTTTCATGGAGAACACGGACAGTCCTGCTGAATTTATAGCCCTGATTGCCAGACAAATGCTGAGGCTTGTTTCAATTGTAATTCAACGTACTGCCTACATCCCTCTGGTTAGAGTGTACGGCAGGGAAACTGTTTATGTTGTGGAATTACTTTCTGACATTGATGCATGAGGAAATTATTCCACAAAACCTGAAAAATATGGTGCATGCTGTAAGAAATTCAGTGAACTAACCAGGATAAGGGTAACCTTCCAGACTGGCCAAAAGTATGGAAGTCTTTCCAAGGATTTGTGTCATCCAAAGGCAATTGTGTGGTGCTCTGCAAAGATTCCTACAGGACAGTCACACTGGAAATTCCTGCAGATTAGCCTATCATCAAGTCATCAGGATACTGCTATTTGAATAAACACAGCTGTTGTTTTCCAAGAAATATGGCAAAGAGCAGCAAGGAAAAAAGGGACAATTAGTGTTGCTAAATGCCAAGAAACTCAAGCTGGCATAGTTCTATTTATGAGAGTTTGGCTTTCTGGAAAGCCTTTTTGCAACACTGTGATTTAACTGAAAAGAAAGCAATAACCTACCTATCCTATATCAGAGTCTCATTCATGTTTTTATAATTGAATATGATACAGGAATAATTTCCTCTTTTGTTTTGGTTTGTTTTTTTTTTTTTACTTTCTAAAATATTTCAGTTTCTCACAGCTCCTATTTCTGCTCCTGTTCTGATCTACATTTTAACCAAAAAAGGAACATTAATGCCAAAATACTTGATTCTAGTTTGCTTCTCTCACTGTCTTCTTTTATGCCTTCTGCCTTGTTCTGAGTTGCGCTCAGACTTGGGAGAGAACTTATCATTTGATTATTATGTTGTCATTGACATGCATCATAGCAGTTTAATCTGTTTTGTCCTCAATTTCTCAGAATATGGAGGTCATATTGTATTTTCTGTTGTCTCACAGTAACCAGCAGCTGTACAGATGTCCATCACACTCTGGACTGAGCACGCATTAATGTTCCTGAGACTGCAGAGAAATGGGTAGTTTAAAGCCACCTAGTCCAAATTTCCCATCCTCTGATCTTGTGCCAAGGAGAGTTCAGCCAGAAAAAAAACCTCAGAAACCAGAAGCAAGTATATATATAAAATCTGTTTGGGAATCTTATGAGTGAGGCCTGAGCATACAGATACGATGGGAAGGAAATGCATTAGACTTTGTGCTTCGGTTGGATTTATTTTTATAATAACTTCTCCTAACTTCTTAGTCCATAGTAAAGAGAAATTTGATTATTTTGGAAATAAAAATGGCCCTCCAGCATTTTTTGTTCTTGATGATGTAGAGATCCAGAGAAAAATTAAATAGGACTAGGCTATTTCTTCAAAAAAATCCCCAGATTAGACTTCTGTAGCATCTCACTCCAAAAAATCTGCAAGCTCTATAAAAAGTGTAGTTAAAGGCTTCTTTTTTGAGTTTTGGCTTCTTCAACATATTTTTCCCCAAAACTAATACAGCATACTGTTTGTTAGTGCAGCCAGTAGACCAATAAAGGACTTCTCTTGAACATGGAAAGTTACCGTTTAAATGATCTGTTCTTTCCTGACTGCCTTGAGGAACCACTCTGCTACCGGCTTCTGTAGGCTTGCTGAAGTCCCAATTTTTGACATTGAAGGGCCTTGGTTTCATCTTTATAGTTCAAAACATGTCCTACTAAGTGTCAAATTTTGTACAACAGGAAAGCTGACTCTTATGCAGCACTCCAGCCTTCCTCTTTTAAGCATGATGCACTTCCTCCTACCAAATACCTTATGCAGCCTTTAGGCCAGGGAAGCTCTCCCCTAATATTTTGCAAATGTCATGATAGCTGGTACGGGAGTCTGGACAGCTGTGTCTGGACTGCATATGATCTTTTATGGGCTCTCCTCTGAATAGGAGAGGCTCAGTTCAGAGACCTGAGATAGTGGGGAAAGAGGCTAATTTGGAAAACAGAGGAAATAGAAGAGTCTTGACATCATTAAAGGAAGAAAGTGGAGAGAAAATGAGAGAATAATTGCATAATATACTTACGGACAGTGTGGTGGTCTTATGACAAGGTGTCAACATTGACTATCAGACAAAATATGGGCAACTGAGACAAGTTAATTTCCTCTGCGTCACTGTGAGGCATCTCATCTCATACACTTCAGCACTTTATTTATACCCCCATTTTGGCAATGTACATAAAGCAATTTCCTTAGTAGTTAGAGCATTTTATATCCAAACTGGAAATCATCCTGATGATATCTCTATTCGTTATGGGAAAAACAATGCAAAAATGTATTAGACCTAGAAAAGAGACCTAAGAAGTTACTTGCAATAAAAAGTGTCAGAATTGTCACAGTGATGGAAGAAGTGTAACAGGCTTCTAAAAAGGACTTAACAAAGGCCTAGGCTGGCTATCCAAAACCATGGTAAAATTGCCTTGGGAGACTTGGGACTTGCCTTGGGACTTTTGGAAGATACCACCTGAAATATAGACAGAATTCAGAAGCTTTTAACAATATTCAAAAACTGAAGTCTTGTAAAGCATTGCTTATTTGTGGGCATAAGGTGTGGTCTGAGCTGTTAGTGGCTTTGCCACAGACCACAGTTCAATGTTCAACTTGCCAAGTAATTAATAAAAGTCTTCTTTTGGGGCACAGCTATGTCCTAGTCCTGCCTGTACTGAAAAGAAGAGGAATTGAGTTATTTTCCTTGGACATTACTCAATTGAGCTTTCACTGAATAGTCTATCTCTTGCTTCTGCTTTTAAGCTTATTAATACAAATTCCAACTTCTTCATTCCTGCTAATGTCAGAAAGTGCAGAATACAAATTTATATGTGTATTTGAGTCCAGACAATCTGGCAACCTTTATTCAAAGTAAGAATAGGAAATCTGATAAAATGAATGATTCATCCTCCGCTGTAGCCACAGGTAGCATCTTGTTACCTATTCATTTGTATCGCTTCAGGTGTAATGTCATACACTCTGGCACTGTAAACCTCTGGAGAGAAGTCCTGCTTGTGAAGTTAAATGGAAATTCCTGGGAAATCTTTTCACATTTCTTTTCTGTCACTGTACATTGTGAAACCACACGTTGATGTTGGTCCACACTTTTGTTTGTTAATAACAGCAGGAACCAGAGTTTGTAAATATTGTTGCATGACTGAAAGAATGGAGAACATGGAAGTTAATAAATTAATTTACTGAAAAAAAGCAAAGCTATTATATATGAAATTCCGGAGTTAGTAAATGTAAGTGACAGCTACCTCTGATTTGATTTTTGTGTGGAATTACCAAGTGAGAATGGCTAAAAAAGGTCATTTTATTTGGCATGTGTATTTTTAAATGGAATGTGATGTAATGTTCTTGCTGAATACCACTGTGGGATCAACTATTTGGATGCAGCTGCTTATATTTTGGGTTTGCAGCACATAACTTACATGTTGAGAGAATACATGGCTGCTCAGGCATGGCAGTGGAAATACTGTAGCCTTTTTTGCCAACTACATCCAGCCTTCTCCTGCACTGTCCCCTGTCAGTGCTTATGGTGGTTGCTGCTTTTCCACTGCTGCAGGGATTTATTATGGCATGGYACAGTCGTCAGCTCTGTAGCGCTTGGCATGTGATGTTCAGCAGCATGGTTAGCCCACGCGTGTCTGGCGGCCCCTGTTATGACTTATTCTGACCATCACGGTCTTGAGGAATTGGGTGCACATGGTATTTCTTCCAGCTTTTAATTTTCCTACTGGCTGATGCTTGACTGTGCACAGGAGTATGTCTCCTTCTGAACCTGTATGGCAGGGATCTGTGCTTCATGCTTACTATGCACTTTGGGCCATCTAGTCTTAAATGGAGCCTGTGAGTCCTAATACAAACAATAAAATAAAGAGTAATAGCATTAAGTTAAAAGAGGTAAGAATAACAAAATACATTTTGAAAATATTTTTGAAAATAAGATAAGTGGTATACACTGAGGTAGAGGGAGCCAATTTTGTCAGTCTAGGCTCCAACAGTAATGATGTGATTTAGATTAATTGCAGTGTTTTATTGCTTTGAATTGAAAACAGCATTTTTATAGGCTAGACAGCAGGTGCAGAATATCTCAAAAGCAAAGATCCAGTTTTCCTGAATGCTTACTAAGTAATAAAAATGGGAAAGGAAAACAAGACAGAAAATTCACTACACAAAGTGAATTTTTTTCTAAATCGAATGTCTTATCCTCCCCCTCATCTTATTTGAAGCATTCACAGGTCTCTAGGGAGCATATTTTTATCATGATTCACTGTGCACCCTAAAGATTCAGATCCGGGTCTGATCTTTGTATAATGTGCCATTTCGGAGCATTCAGTTGTGCAGATGAGATTTATTAGGAGCTCTAGAGTACCTAATTGTAGAGGCAAGTGCTGAGCACCATGATGCAGCATTAACACAGAGCAATTGCTCCAGCGAACCAAAATGTACAATGAGTCCTGTTTATCATTAGCCTGTACAGCAGTATTGCTAAGTRTGTTGTTCTATCTTCAAAATAAAAAGACAGTTTATGAATGAGGCACTTAGATGCGCGGCAGCTGCCCTCCCGAAAGTACATCATTATTAGTTTGCAACAAGAGCGCTCAGCTTTCTACTGAAAGTTGCTGTTTGTTAATTCTGTAAGTGTGCAGTGACAGGAGTTTATCGTGGATACGCTTTATGCCGCTCGGCACTGAAAGTGCTTTCTTCCTAATTTAGCCGAGAATTGTTCACCCTGATGTTATTAAATGCTGAAAGGTATACATTTACAGTCTCTTTCTTTGGATAATCATAAGTATGGGGTGCTGTGTGGTCTGAAACAGCATTTTGGTTTGTCAAAGGCAAAGAGAACATAAGCTGATGGAGTGCTGTGTGGTGAATTGTAGGTTCCCCATATGCTTGGCTTGGGAAGAATATGGCTTTATCAGTATACTGCCTCTAAGATCCCTTCAGGGAATGTATTTAGAAATACATACCATGTCAGAGCAGGATAGGCTGTTCTGCAGTAAGCAGAGGGCTCCCAGGGATCTTCTGGAATAGGTTGAGAAAGGCAGGGAAAGCTCTGGGCTGTGCTAGTGATGGGGAGCAGCAGCACACCTGATGGAGGTCAGGCTTTCTAGGATCGCTCCTCATCTATGAAATTCAGCATTGCCAGATGTTACCCAAGGTGATTGGTTTTCTTGCTCCCTCAAGAAGTTTTCGTTTTGTTTCAATAAATGAAACAGTAAATGCTTCTTGTTGTACAGGAATTTGCATTTGGAAACGCAAATTCATCAGTAGTAGTAAAGGGAAGAAGCATCTGGGCTTTATTTTGGCAGCAGAAGCTACAGAGACCCCTAAAGAGAGGGGAAACAAGCCTAAATATAAACAAACATTTGTTATTTTAAATAACAACRTGATTTCGATGTTTTTCAAGAGCTGACTAACCAATTAATTTCCTTTATTTTCCTTGCCATTAATTTCCAGGTTGGCTTTATATATCTGACAAGGATAAGGAGAGAAATCACTTATCTTGGAGGCAGGGATCAGTCTGAAAGACCCATGCAGGAATATTAAGAATGGCTGGCTCAGCTAAGATGTCTAGACCTTTTTGTGTCTGGTAATTGAACTGACTGCTGAGCAGGCAGCTGCCTGTACTGTGCTTCAGCTGCCATGGCTGCGGCGTTGGCCAACAGCTGCAAAAGTCCTCCTCTTTCTGTGGAGGTTTCTATCTGTTCCCGGGAACATGTAGAGGAGGCACAATGGCCCTGTGTATACATTGTGTTTAAATGCAAATAGGAAAATTAACATCAACATGCATTTTGCACAAGATAAAAGGTGGTCAGATGTTGGCCAAAGATTCTGATCAATTTGATTCAATTTCTGCTGTTGCCGTAGATTTCCTGTCTGGCTTTATGCAAACCATTTTAGGTGTTCCAACTCACRTGTCCAATGAAAGCTTTGGGTGCTTCCCATGTCCAAAAATCCTATTGATCGTGTTTTTAATTTCTCTTTGTTATACAGAAGCAGATACATCTCTGCCATTCACTGATACCRTCCATCTGCCCCAAAAGATGGAGCGTTTAGAGTCAGGTGAGTCAGTGCAAGTCTGACTCCAGGTGCACAACCCTCAACATAAGTAAGTAGATCCTGACAGTGGGGTAAAAACCATTTTTATTTCATTGCTTTTAATGAGGTTTACAAGAAGGCAGATATTACCCAATAGTTCAGTGTCTTTGTGAAAAGACAGCTGGGAAGGGACAACCAACTTCTCTAATTTAAGTGTTTATTGCATAAGATAAGCACAGGAAGCAGAGAGAGATATCTGAAGAGGAGAGATTTATCCCACACAACACTGCCAGCGAAGCACAGTCTGGTAAGGGCACACAGGGCTTGCTTGTTCCTTCCGTACTATAGATAGGTTCTCCTATCTATAATAGGAGATTTAGGTAATTTTATATAGTTTTAGGTATAAAGGATGAAGGTTCGTTTAGTGTAGATGATTACTGGAAGGGCTGGAAAACTAGGTTTCATTTAGTTGTGACTCTCTGAAATATTTGTTATATGAATGATTGAAGTCTCTGTCATCATTTGTTTTCCTCATAACCCTGTCCTTATGCTAGCCCTATTTACATTTTTAATGTGCTTATTCGTGTAGCAGCAGAGTGAGAGYGGGTCTCATTCAAGGCAGGTTTTTTTTTTTTCTTTCTACTGTTTGTAATTTTCTGGTGTTACAGATCAGGTTGTAGTTGTTGGCAGTCATGCATGCAGAGGGGCAGAAGACCCAGATTTTTGTTTAGCATTTTTCAAAGAASAAAAATATGTTTGGCATTTTAATTTTCTTAAAACATTCTGTAATTTGTTACATCTTGCTCATTCATAATGTAAAGCTAGGAAGAGATTGATACCATATAAATAGTTTTCGAAGGCTCATGGGTGAGGAGTTCTTGTGGAGTATTAGAGACTGTAATGTTTAGGTTATGATAGAGCAATCAGGAGTGTTCAGGAAGGTCCATTACATGCCATGAATTTAGAATGTGAAAAATTTTGTATTTGATGGAGCAGACTTTTTGCTCATGTAAATTGCCATACTTCTATTGACTACAGCATTTTGTACTGGCTGGAAACCCATTGCAGTAAGTTGAACTTACTTTTGTAGCCCTRTAAATGCCAGACTATTCCAATTCAGGTAAAGGAAGCGATCGCTGCTATGAGGTTGTCTAACTTCTGTTTTTGTTTAAGCTACGTTATAATGAGATTGATAAAAGGCAGTTGGAGGATTGGAGAGGAGGCAAGTGGAATAAGGAGAAAAGTGCTGTAGCAGTCAGGTAAACCCCACTCTGATTTATTCATCTGCCCACAAATGAAAATATTTAATCTGAGGGTAGATGACAGGACATCCAAGTCCCTTGAAAACAGTATGAGATGAATTATGGACAGGAGCAAGGAAAAGCAGCGGCCTCTAGTTTTGCTTCATTATTTCTTCCCCCACCTTCACCTTATAAGTGAATATATTTTTTACAAATACATATTGCAAAATAAATCTCCCAAGTGAAAAGATCATTGTATGTTTTTAATGCCTTAGTAATGCCTTTCGCTTCTCTGTGCTGCCTTTCCCATGGATCTGAGTGCTTATAAAGTAATCATCACAAAGATCTGCGTGAGGCGGGGAAGAATCATCTCCACTTGACAGATGGGGACTCTGAGGCACAGATGGGGTTTCATGACTTGAGCAGAGAGGCAAAAGCCACGCGTGGTGACATTGCCGAACCTAGAACATCTCGTCTCTCCCAGATCCTTCCTAGGCCTGAACCGACACCACAGTTACACGTGTTAGGGCAAAGCTAAGTCAGGAACACGATGAAGTAATGCCTGTGGCTGTTGCTGATCCTCAGTGCTTCTGTGTGATTTGCGCTAGCAAGTGTGCAACTTCAGCTGGGCTGTGTCGTGGGGAGGAAGATGGCAGGGGATAAGGAGCTGACAAGACATCTTCAACGTTAGACAAGTTTTTACCTTTTTTGTGCTAGAATTTTGCTCCTCTTGTGGAAGAACATCAGATGCTGAAATGTGTTTTATTCTCGTACAGAGTAAAGGAGTCTCTGTCATCCTGCCTGGTAGTTATCAAGTCTCCAGGAGGAGGAGAAGAAGGTTGGAAATGAGGCAGGTTTCCTTCAGAAACCCTCCTGGGTTCTGGTCGTACTTGGCAAAAATTGAACCTTGTCTGTGAAATGTTCTGATTTCATGGAAGTGGCAAATTTCCCAAATTTCAGCTTTTTGTCTATTAAATGTGGAGAGCGATACCTTCCTACCACATGGTGTACTGTGAGAAAAAATGCATGAAAGGCTCTGAGAATCTCAGAAACTGAAGTAATAGTGAAAGGGGGGGCCGTGCCCCAGATATTTTAAGTAGGCTATATCTCATGGCAACTGTTTAAAGGTAGATAAACCACTTCTATCATTCATTTGCAAACAAAGTTTCCAGCAGCTTGAGAACCATAAATGGTGGCAAAAAGCAAACATCTACTGAGCGCACAGTCTCCAAGAAACCCAGGCAATTACGTTGTCATTTGTGATTCTTGTCCTTTAACCTATTTCCTTGTGGAGGTCAGGTCAGGCTTCCTTGTCGCAATTCTTATTGATGGGAGAATGAATTGGTAAACGGATTCGTGGGAGGGAATGGTGTCTTGAGCGATTCATTCTTCGGTGGTGTTCACCGTGTAATGGACAGAGGTCTTCTCCGTGAGTGATCATCATTTCCTCTGCTTCACTTCCTAGGAGGTATGTTTGTATATGTGTTCAGGAATTAAGTGATTTWTTTTTTTAATGTGTTGGTGTAAGAAACACATGCATTACGTTGAGTAATAGTGGTTCTGTATCATTTTACAAAACAAATGAGAAATACTATGCTTTAGAACTAGATTTAGCATGTCAGAATTGAGAGCTCATTTTATATTTGAGTTTGAAGATATTATTAAACTTTGCTTTGCTGTGAATTATGTATCAGTCAGCACATTATCAAAATAGCAGCATCTTGAAATACTTATTGAACAAACATGAAAGTAGCTTCTTAGATTACGTATGAAACATCTTTACCCAGCAAAGAAAAATACAAGCTTTCTATTTTTTGTGTAATAAAGAGCAAACAGATGCAATAAATAGCTGCTTTTGGGAAACTTGATATAATATTCATGAAAGTCAGCATTCTTGGGGGAAAAAAAAAAGAAAAAAAAGAAAGTCTAAAAACTCAGGACACAATAGCATAAACCTCCATAGAGACCATTTGTGATAAAGAAATTCAGTTTTTGTCAATCACAGGTAGTTTTTTTGTGGCTGAAGGATCTCAGGAAGCTAAGATTCACCAAGTGCTTTGGGAAATGCTCCGAGTTCATTAAATGAGATGGTGATGAAATCAAAGAAAAGATGATTTTTTATAAAACACACTTTCAATGATTTTCATTCAGTATTTTAAACATTTTTCTTAATCTCTTCTGGTACATTTTTGTTGCAAGGACCTTATTTGATACTCTGTGAAGATAATGGGATAATCTAACACTAAACAAAATGGTAACAGTATAAAGTCATACCTCAGTGAGCACTCAGCTGAGTCCTAATGCTGTCATAATTTCTTAATGTTCKTTTTATTACAATAACCTACAAGTTACCCAGAAGGAGGTCCCTGTTTGCTGGGGACTGTGCAAATACAGAGTAATAAATGTTCCCTGTCATGCAAAAACGTATGGCTTATGGGCAAGAGGCAGCGGAAAGGTGGAGTGAAGAATGAGGTAGCAACAGTGAGATGTTTTTTGTGTGCTTGGGGGACAAAAGGTCCTAACTCATTAATGAAGGTATCGGTTAAGTAGGAGGAAAAGAGCAGTAGATGAAGGGCAGACAGGAGGGAAAGAAGAAGAAAAAGGACCCTTCTCTTCTGGTGCTGCCAAAGGACACAACATCATCTGGGGTCCTTGCACTGTTCACTAATGCCACGTAAGAGAAGGAAAGAGCGGGTATCCTCCTCTCTTGAGGAGGATATGGGTGGTCTTCTCCGTGACGCTCCAGGAGATGCCCATTTCAGTCACTTTCTTCAATCTGTCCCTTCTCTGAAGTGATGAAATTGATTAAATTTGCTTATAGTTGGTATTATTAAAAGCAACAATTTATACTAGTTGCAATGCAGCTTGCTGCTATAAGCATAGTTTTACTACAGAATATTACTCAGTCACTGATTGTTTAAATTATCTCTTTGGGAAAATAAGTGACTGCGATCGGACATCCAGTTCTCGGGGTGTCCYGCTGAATACAAATCTCTAGGTCTCTTTTCCAAAGCAATGGTCTGAAGGACTTACCAGCGCTAACACACTTGCAGACATCGTTAGCCCTTGTAGGTATCTGGGGTGGCGGCGTTAGCCCCGCTGCACTGGATGCAGGCTCAAACTGCTCTGTAATCTGTAAAAATCTTCTGGCAGAGTGTAGGCATCCCTGAGTTCCCTGGCAGTGTTACGGAGCCTGTCCAAGGGAGGGTAGCTTTCTCACTGTAATTATATCTAAGCTTTGCAAAACAAAGTGATGTCAGGACCAGTCCATCATGCTTTTCCAGTAAGAGTAAATACAAGAGACTTCCCTTCCTGCATCTTTACATGGTGGAATATGCTTGGAAAAAAACCTTGTTTTTAATGATTATTATGGATACTTGTTCCAAGTAATGCTACAAAGTGCACCTGTTTCTGATATCACTCCTGCCAATGAAATGTACACCAACACTGGTCAGTAGATGTCAACAGACTTGTTTCAGTGGTAAAACCACTGTAAACCACTGGAGACAGCACATAATCTTATAATCTGATTTTATCTCACCTCCGTATTTATATTATAGCCTTCATTTTGTATTTGTAGGAAGCTAACAACAAGTGCTAACAACAACTTCGGTAAGAGTGACAGTATATGCTAACAACAAATGTGCAAAAAAATTCCTTCAGCTAATTGCTGACCTGTGACTTATTCAGTATAAGTAGCCTTACAGGCACTAAATGAAATGTAGACAAAGCCATGCTGTCATTTGGTGTAAACTGATCTGACAGTACTAAAGCATTTGGAGCTGTGCTGATTTATTGTAGCAGCTGAGGATCTGGAAATTGTAATTCTTAATGTTTTTAATAATTGATAACGTTACTCTGACCGGCAGGAACAAACTAGTATATACGAGTTTCTTAGTAAGATGCTTTCATCTCTGGGGAAGCAAAAGGGAGGCTGCTGGCAGGTGAGGCGCCCCAGAGCCCCGGGATCCTGGGGGGGCCAGGACCCCTGGAATCGGAGCAGCTGGGCAGACCTATGGAGGCGGCTACTCACTCCAGTGGGGCTAACCCGGATACCAACACTGCAGTGAATATGTCCCAGTACATATGTAATAAAAAAATCACTGAGTTTGCATGAAATCTTTCAATAGTCTTGGGTTAGTCCCGGCTTGCTCATCTCCGCTGCTATTTTGCCTCCATAAGAGGCACAAATGTTCCATCCGCTGCATTTGAAAGTGACTGATAGATCCATTGACTTTGATCCAAAAGCAATTGCAAACCTCTATAAACACTCATTTCATGGCAGCCATCATCCCTATCACTTCTCAGCACTACATCCTTACCTACTTTAAACCTTCTGGTTATCTAAAGCAGCATTTAGAATCACATCTAAATGATTGTAATCAATGGTATTTATGGACCAGTCTGTACTAGTAAGGCATCCCAGCAATTTTCAAACATGTTGCAATATGAAAAGGTTGCATATCAAACCTTAAATTGTTTCATTTGGCTTCTCATTTCCCCCCTGCTATAATAATAGAAATGCTGGACAGAGGGCAAATAGATCCAGAAATTTAGCATGACTTTTCCGTAAGCTGCTAGGAATATCGACATGCTTAATCAGTGTCTTTTATTGTTTGCTGACCTTGTGACCTCATTAATATTACCAATTAGAAATTGGTGATTTCCTGTTAATATTACCAATATTACCAAAAAATTATTGCTAAATTAAGAATATTGATTAGAATCTCTTCCATTGGCCAGTAATGTTAATTGATATTTTGTGGCTCACATTCTTTCCCATTTTGCTTGTGATCAGCAAAATACATTGCCTAAAATATTAGTTATTCTGGCATAGGTATTCTGTACATACAGGTCTCAGTCCATGATCTAATGATAATCATGCTTTCAAGACATTAAGAAAATGTTTACATATTTAACTTTTGTCAACTTTTTTTTGTTAACTTTTTTGTTTCCTGTTGAAAAGCAGGTGAAGTGTAGTTTGAAATAGGCCTGTTGAAGTTCTTCATCTCTGATTTAGGAATCTAAGAAATATTTGCAAAAATAATAAATCCCAAGTTAAGCCTGTTGTTCCCTAGATCAACTTTCAGGGAAATTAATAAGTGCAAACACAGCTTGCCATTTCATGAGAGGGATTTTTTTTTTCTGGGTCTCAACTCTTCCCTGAAGCAATAGAAATGGGGAAAAGGATCCTGAAGCTTCTTGACATTTGTAAATTCACTCTTATTCATCTTTCTATCTAAGATTTCTCAGCTGGATGACAAACGTGTGTCATCCATGGAGTTATGTTTTTTAGACGTCTCCATTTATTGGATGCTCCGGGGTGTTTGGATTCAATTGGAACTTACAGCTTGTCTATGTTTTATTTGCATAATAAGGTTATGAATGACAGAGCAGCTACAGCCAGACGTGTTGGCTCCAAAGACTGCAATTTAAGCTGGGAGTATTTTGCGAGAGTGAAAAAAGAATGAAAGTGAGGGAGAGAGTCTGATCATGTATAAAAAAGTTACAGAAGGGAAACACCATTCTGTAATGTTCGTGGCTGGCTGACATAAGTTTTCTGGACTGATGTGGTTATATGCAGCCTGAATCCAGGTCACCTGCATTTGGACGCTCTCTGGCGAGCTGTAGTAGTATGTAAAGAAGTTCAGAGGGACAAAGAGTTTTCCAGATTTGATGAGACTTTGAATGACTGCTATCATCTTAGTAGCAGCAGATAAGACTACTGAATGGCCCTACTCAGGAAACTGTGCTTGTCAACCTGCATCGCACATCGGCTTGGTTATGAAGTGACTCCTACCTTTAGAAACCAGAAGCAGGTAAGAGGAGGCCCACAGCCTCCCACCCCAGGCCCAATATATATTTTCATGGTCTGTCTGTATAGTCCCATAGCACATCCCCAGCCAATCTTGTCTCCTCTGCTGCCTGCCTCATTTCTCTAAGAACAGCCATTAAGCCTCTTCCCCTAAAAAATCAGCACTCGCACATACACACACATCTATATCCAACATATACTTCAGATAGAAAAGACATTAGTCTTTTAGTGKTTTTAACTTATATGTATGGCCTGAATTACATGTATGTTAGACCTATGCAGGCAATACTTTTCTATATATTCCAGAATACTTCATTTTTCTCTGTAAGTCACAGTCTGTGGCAATTCAGTCATGAACCTGAGGAACTCTGGACATATGCACATGATGTTCCCAAGAACCGGCATTGAATGGGTCGTTAAAGTGGTGTTTCGTGTCCTTCAAAACTATCAGTTTCTGAGACTGTCCATTTGAGAAACAGCTTCTGGTTTGTGTGAACTGAATTACAGAGACAGAAAAATATGCTTAAGCTTCAGCATTAGTCATTGTTTCAGCCAGTGCTGTTCACTGTCCTTTCTGGGCTGTGTTGGCTGGCTGGCATCATTTGTAGGTGTGCATTAACTGGTACTTGAGATCACTGTTTTTGTAGTGCAGGAATGCAGCTTTTTTTTTTTTTATATATATATTTTTTTGAATGCATATCTATAAATATGAAATTGGCAAACATTATATGCAGACGTATAGAGGGCTGATTTTTGAAGCTAGCTCTTTTATACTCCAAGAGTTAATTCTGATGTACAGAGCCAATCAGAACTTCTCTGTGATGATTTACAGATTTATTGAGCCATGCACTTTTATTTCTAAAATGAGTACTTTTCAATCTATGTCAGGTGAGTTCTCCAGTTATGCCATTCTGATAATGGACATCTTTGTATAAAAACAAGACATCAATAGAATAAAAGATTTTTCTTAATATTCCCTGATCGTAGAGGCTATTGATTATACACGATGGTCACGTCAGGCAGTGCATTTTTAGATGATTACTTCATGCCTCAGGTGATGCGATGTACCATAAAGATGATGGATGGTGCTTTGCACTTCTAGTACCTTCCAAGTGAAGCCTGAATAATCCCTATGATTTTCTTCCTCTCTTTCTGCTTGCACAACTGCAATACCGAAACTGTTGGCCTTCTCCTGAAACAATAGAAATTGTCCAACTGATCTAAGCTGTTGTGTTAAGTGCTGCCTTGCGTAATTCCTAATAACTACATTTATTTTCCATTGATTAAATTCTTTCTTGTGTAGCTTCTTCAGGCAGAGCAGTATGTTAGCAGACATTATGAAGTTAGTAAACACTATAAAGTGTGAAAGCATTTGCTGCAGGAGCTGTAGTCTAAACATTACAGGAGAAAGCAGGATTCCAGATCTAGTCTTGGCTTTGCCTCTGAATATCATTGTAACCTTGGGCAAAGCTCTTAAGTTTGCCTCTCCTTAGTTGATTTAATTTGTGTAGCAGGATAATGAGACTTAGCTAGTATCATCCTTTTTTTTTTTTTTGCTAGGATGTTGGTGGAGAGAGGGTGGAGGGGATCAGGAGAAGCTGGCTGGGCAGCTGGCTGCAGGATGGGGACGGGAGCGTGCGCCGCAGCTGGCACCGCGCTGGAGGGGAGCAGGGCAGGAAAAGGGCTCCACACTTTGCTGCCGGAGCTGACTCTAGAAAAGTGCATTATGCAGACTTAGTCTTCATTAAGTTGTGCTGCTTGACCCTGTGTTTAAGGGCAGCTTGAAGAAGAAAACATGTGAAACACCAGCAACCAGTAGAGCGTGATCCAGGGAGAGATGTGCTGCCATGGACTGAGGCACAGCTATTTGGAAACCTTGGGGAAGCTACCATAATAAATTACTAGGGGTATGCTGAGCTCCTACCCAGGACTTTCACCCCCTCTCCCTAGCATCACTTTTTGTTTCTTATATGTTAAAGTACTTGCTCCAAGAAATCCGGTTAACTATGAGTTTAGGACAGGTCTGCCTCCCATCCATCTCTTTTTTTCTCGGTTTCACCATTATGCTATCCCCACTGGGATGGTAGATTCACAGATATTAAAGAAATTAAAGGCTTACTTCATTTTCCAATCCATCTTTTGGCAAAAGCAGCAGTGTTCCCCATCCTGCATGTACAAGGGCTCTTGCCCAGTCATGTTATAAAGAATGGGGATTAACTGCTTGCTTGGGAGATTGTTTGAAGCTGAAACATTTCACTGTCAGGAAGCTGTTCTTCAGATTCAACCTGAATTATCTTTCTTAATTTAATCACATTACTCCTAGCTATGCCCAGTGAGTTGCACTAAATCTTTCCTTTCCATTCTTTCTGTTTACATCCTTCATGTGTGTGTTGACAGATATATTGCCCATAGGTATTGCTTGGCTTGACTATATGTATTTAATTGAAATGCTTCTAATTATTCCTCCCATATCCACCTCTATAGCCCCTGCTATGTTTTTCTTTTAGTTTTCTTTTTTTTTTGTGCCTAGTTTGCCAGTAGCTTGCTGGTTAAAATTATTTCCAAAAGTGTGTTCGATGCCCAAATTTTGGGAAAACCAGAGCAAGGGAAGGAGGCCACGTTTGTTATCAACATGAGCTGATAATTGTAATTTTCTAAATTCTTGCAGAGCTTTGGTGTATATCTGAAATAATTATCCTCACTTCTGTTTTCATAATCTTCTGGCTTGTCTGTGGATTGTCATTTGGAGTGTTTATGGGCTAAAACTAAAGGCTTTCACTGAAAGATTTCAAAGTGGGTTGAAATCTCTCTCTTAATACAGTTTGAATCACTGCCATTGTACAGCATTAGCCACAGTACCATCTTCTACACGTTAAGCTGATTTTTGATTTAATATTCCTCTTTTTCCTCTTTGCCTAGAGGGAGATCTAGAAAGGTTACCCTACTGCTATCTAAAGCCAATTAGTAGAAAACTTGATTATTTCATTGTCACTGTTCATCCACTCCTTATCTTCCATTGGCTTTACCAATCCTTATCAGAGGGAAGCTGGAGAGCTGGACTCAACACATTGTAGGACTCAGTTCTAGCATACCTCAAGTGCTATAGGTGGTATGAAAAAATTTTACCAATATTGATTGGGAAATAATAGTTAAGGACTGTGAATGCTCTGCAAACTAATCTAGTTTATATTTATGCTGTGATATCTGGTGGCAGATACCTTTGGTTGTGCATGGATGTCTATGACAGTTTAAAAGTGCAACCTCTGGCCAGCAAAATGTGTGATAGCTTTCTATTGCACCAAAAAATTGCTTTCTCTACGAACTGACATTCAAAGATCCCAACGCTCTTTAAGAGCTTTAAAATCCATAGCCTGTTACCTCTGGTTATTTTGTACAGGACCTGGCCAGAATCACAAAAACACGACCGCTGCAACTCTGCTTCTCTCCGCTGTTTTCATAAATCGCTCATACTGTGTGCATAGAGCTACGTGACAGAAGATGCTAGCTTGAGTTGAATGAAGACAAGTATGTGGAAAACCATTTTACTTCCCTGCTTCGTACCAAAAATATCACAGAGCAGAAAGGATACCACTGTTCCACTTTTAAATGAGAGAGGATCTGCTGTGCTGTGAAACTACCCACAGTAAAGCAAGTGTGAAAGCTCATGTCCAAACTGTTATTGAGTGGTATTAACAAGCTGTAATTGATCATTTTATTGTGGACTCAGCATGCCGATAAATACAAAATGCTTCAGTTCATTTCAAACAATCACACAATTTCCTTTGCGTTGCTGCAAAATGAGTCCTTGACAAAACGATTTACTGACAGTGCCAGTCACTGTCTAACTGTGGGACTGCTTGGACATCCTCTCCTTCAAAGTGACTGATACCCTGCAGCACCTACAACAGAACAAACAACTTTGCTAGACAATGCAAAAATATCTTGACAAGTTCAACCGTTTAACCCCTTGAGCACTGGCACACCGCGTATTGTGCATTTGTGGGCTTCGCCGCAGTGCAGCAGGGTAAAGATAGCAGAACCTGGTGTGCCTCGGTAGGTGCCAGTTTTTAAACATATGCTCTGTAACTTCTGAAGTTGGGAAATTTGTTCAGCATAGCAAAATCGCACTACTTTTCAACTCAACTTCTAAGTTGTCAGGGAGGGAAAGCGTGGTAGATTACTGACAGTTATTTTGAATTTACTTGAGGCTTTTAACGTTTTCAAATTGAAATTATACAAAAATCTGGAGATTTGAGTTTAATGTATTACTTTATTCAACAGTAAATGTTTTTTTTCCAGTGAAATTGCTGTTTCTGTCAATAATATTTTGTTCTATGTAATATATGGAGGTTTCAATGTTGATTAAAGTTCTGCCCAAGTAGGCTCTGAAAGAACACATAGAAATTCCACATCCCAAAGAAATCAGGGCAGAACCTTAAAAAATCTTAGATGCTTGACTCTCGTGTATCAAGGCTTAACGTTTTAATTCTTCTCAAGCAAGTCCATTGCAAAGTATGAACATGTATGTTAACACTTGACCTCCAGATGGTAAAGAGCTTTCCACTTATAGGCACAAAGTCTAAAAATTAGAGTTCAGTGCATTCAGAAATGCAACATTTTTCAGTAATACAACACATTTAAAGAACCAAATACCTTTGTTACTTTGCAGATAAAGTGGTCTGTAAGGAACCTAAATAGCATTAAGGAGCCAGGCCCTAGTCTAAAGACAAAAAGCCTGGGATTTGGTAGGAGTGGAGGAGGAAAGCGATGTCAAGTGACAGATACGGGGAGTGGCTTAGGCCACCCCTATTTCCATCACCCTTGAAACTGAGCCCACAGATCCCCCTCTACTTTAAGGGCATCTTAAAAAGTCCTGTCTTCCTTTCTGCTACCTTCTACCCCATGAGCTCTGGCCAAAAAAAAGAAAATAAAAACCTCAAAAATCCCAAACCCTAAAACAAACTAACAAAAAAATCTTCAGGGAGAAGCCAGCAGAGATTTCTGCCAGTGGGAGAAGCTGCATAAGACACCTGGAGAAGCCTCTTTTGTTTTTCCTGGACTTTTTCTGATCTGAGCTGTGCTTCAATCCCATTTTTCTTTCATCTTCTCCTCTTCACCTCAGGTTCCTTCCACCCCCTCCGCTCCTTTCTTCGAGCCTTTTCTTGCCATTGATTTGCAGAGGAATGCCAAGGCATTTTGGCACAGAAARAGAGTGCAGATGCCTCCGAGATGCCGCCGGGAGGATGCAGTGAGACGGGAGCCGGGAGGATCCTCGTGCCCGCCTTGGGTAACCCTGGTGCTGTAATTGAGGTGCCAGTCATCTGAGTTAATTGTGCACTGTGGACTCAAACTCAAAGGCATACTTCTCTCATGGCGCCTCCTTTAAATAATTTGTATGTATATATAGAAAAACCTCTGCGTTTAATCTCGTCTCTTTACTTGTGCCTATTTGTTTATTTATCCTCAGGCTCTCTGCTCCCTGCGGTAAAAACAGCCATTTCCTGAATGTCAGGTAATATGTAAATGGTGGCTGCTTTTCCTTTCAAATTAATTCATCATTATTTTCATTTTATTTTTCTAAAATAGAAGCAAAAGATTGCTATCGGTGATTATGAAAATCTTGGAGTAACTCTTGTAGCAGTTTAGGTCTGCAAATAGTTTTTTGGGTCAACAGCCTGAGAGTTTGCCCTTCATCTCGCCAGGGACCTTTAGGTACTAGAAGTGAACAGGGGATTTCTGACAGCCTGTGGGCAGCGGCTCCACCAAACAACCTCCCAGCACTTTCTAGTCAATACTACTTTAAAATCTAGGTGAGCTGTTTCCTACCCAGAGTGACAATCGTTAGTGGCCAGGGAAGGAAAGCCGGCATCTGACTGCTGAAGTGCTGCGCTTTGTTTAGTTGTGTTATGTCATGGCATTTGTCCTGTCATGTCCGATGCAACATGTTCGAGTGCAGCAAAATGCGACCCGACAGAACACTTTACGGCAAGCTGGAATGCTTTTCCCTTTGCTAACGGAAGAACATACATTTGGGGAGCAAAAATCACAGAACAGGTTGTTTCCTATCCTACTTTCATCTGAAAGAGATTGCTCCTCTGCATTTCCTTCCCAAGTTTTTACAGTGTAACTTAATTGCTCTATTTCGGTTAACTTGTCTATAAACTGGGCAACTTCAGATGGTCCTAATACAGCTTAATGAATGAATGAATGTTTGTAAACTGTGAGGAAGCTGTTAGAATGAAACTGTAAATGTAAAATTTTATTTGATGTATATAATAATTTCTGCTGATTTTCCAGTTCTCCTCTCCACCCCAAAAAATCCATCTTGGGGCTTTCTGCTATCCATTCCGCTAGTCCTTTCTGCTACCACAGTCATTGCTTAAAAACTACTGGTAATATAAAGATTGCTCCTTTCAAGAAGGTGAAATATAGTGGTCTTTCTTATAAGCTGAGATGAGGTCAGGTCAGCCCCGTGGTCTGCCCGGGCTAGGGAAACGTGAATCCTACAGCTTGTCCCTGCAGCAAGAAAAGGTCCTGTTTTACTCCCTTTCTCTTCCTCTCTCTTCTCCGCCTTCCCTGCTCCAGCACTTGTCAGATCCTTCACTTACAGTTTTAACTTGGCAGAGAACTGTTTCCTTTTTAGTTCTCCACTGGCTTGTGTGTTGACCTGGTTCATGGGAGAAGTCCAGGAGGCTGCAGGGAAGGGAGGGAAGAGGAGGACCGGGGAGCTCTGTGTTTCAGCAGCATGATCCTGCTAGATCAGCTTTGCTCTTACATCGCAGAAGGACTCATTAGCTGAGGAAGGAGCAATTACTGCTTGTTGCTTCTGGGACCTGAGCTCGTGTCCAACCGTTTTGCTGGCCTGTGTGGTGTAGAGTCATTTGCCCAAATCAGTGGTGGAGCTCTCTTGACACCCAGCAAATACCCCGGTGCTCCAGCTTGTCTTCCTGTGGCTTGAACACAGAAGTTTAAAATAAAGCACCACAAAAGCAGTTAGAAGCACGGATTCAGTTGCCTCATTAATTTGTTTTAATCATCATCTGCATTGTTATGAAGTTTGACAACATGCGAAGGATCTCTGTATATTGAAATACAACATTCATCTGTTGTCAGCTCAAACATTCATCTGACAGGTCTACCCACAATTATAAAATTTCTGGGTTTCTTTTATTTGTTGTCTTGTTCTAGCACTTCTGATGATTATTTTTATCCTTTTATCTGCCAGTATCAATAAAAACAAAAACTGAGATTCACACATTCTGACGTGAATCTAGAAGCTGGGAGTTAGCCCTCCCWCTGTAATGGTGTTCAGTGGAGTAATCAGCCATTAACAGCAGCACAGGCTATATATTTTAAAGCCTTGGTCTTCAATTGAGAAGAAAGGGCAAACATTTCAGAAATGCAGATTGACAAGTGCCTTGGCTTCTAAGTCCTCAAGGATGATCACATGGCTGCAATTTTTTACCTTTCTCTTGGTAAACGTGCTGTTTTGTCTCTGTGTTTTCATTTCTATACCTCTAGAATAGAATAGAATCATAGAATCATTAAGGTTGGAAAAGACCTCTAAGATCATCAAGTCCAACTGTCAACCCACCACCACCATGCCCACTAAACCATGTCCCTAAGYGCCTCATCTACACGTCTTTTAAATACTTCCAGGGATGGTGACTCCAACACTTCCCTGGGCAGCCTGTTCCGATGCTTAATGGAAGCATCTTTCATTTCATCCCATTCCATTTAATGGAATCTAGTAAAGGGCTTTACAATTGCGTGAACTTTCTATGGATACCGGGTAAAAACGTAGGTCCCGCTCCATGTAGTGGATGAATGGGTGGCAAGACAACGGTCTTTCTTTACTAATTTTTGGTGAAACTTTCTGTTTCCTTTCATGCAACATTTAGCACACAAAAAATAAGTAGCCATGCTGATCAGAGAATTTTTGCTTTGGGAGATGCAAAGGCCCAAAATGTTTTTAGAAGATCAAGTAAACTGGGAGAATAGTAACTAGAAAAATCACATGGTAAAGGCAATTGATTGGTAAGGAAAAGACTGGGAACTGGGGGAATGGCAGTGATGGGGTTACGTGGCGTTTATGGCCGGGCTGATTGCGGTGACTGACTGACTTTTTCAAAACACCTCAGGTGCCTCCTTGTGTCCATCCAGCCTTGCTAACTGCCGCAGACGGACTGGCCGCATGGACCCATTTTGATGTTTTTGCATTAGCTCTCCCATGTTTGACCAGCCCTGTCGGCCTCAGTGTAGGAATGCGCAGATCGTTATTACAGTTAATCATCCCTAATTGAAACAAGATTCTAAATGAGTCCTTGTGCGTCTCAGCGGTGGGAGGCGCTGGCAGTTCTCTTACAGTTTAGTTTGTTTACAGACTTCCAGAATTTACAAAGTTCAGAGGCACATTGATAAATCCCCTTGCTGATTCAGTAGTGTTTCAATCAATCATCAAACTAACAGCATCAACATTTTTCCTGGGCTATTATCATCACTTCAATTGCTGCAGCAATATATTCTGCACCAATAAATCAAGAGTGATCATTTTAGATGGGCAGAAACATAAACAGCATTTTAAAAAATATATCTTTTAGCAGTCTCCTCTCATCTTTCTGTTGGTTATTTTTATGTTAGAAAAGTAGGATCATTTTCTGTGTTTGTCTTGGTTTCCTCATTTACACAAAAGACAATCTGCTATTTTCCAATTTTTTTACCAGGCAGTCAACAAGCCCCTAGCTAGCACGTTCATTTTTCATTTTTTGTTTTTCATTTTTCATTTCCCTTTTTCTTCTTTGCTCCTCATTTCAGTAAGCATGGAATGTCCTTGCGTTAAGAAATGGGTTGTATTTCCTCAGGCAACAGGTGCTTATCTTTTCAGTTACAACATAAAACTGACAAAGCAGCTCACATATCTAACAGCTATTGTATGAGAATCTGAAACCTTTCTCCCCTTTAGTGAGTACTTTACTTTTTTTTTAAGGCAAGCTGCAGCTGCAACACCTGAATTATTGTATGGCGAGACTTTCTGTGGGTTATAGTTCCCTATTACATTTTCCCATTACCAGCACAAGAAATGTATTTATTCTTTACGTCATATGCACATACTAGTTTTCATGAAAGATTTTTATGTGCTGAATCTTGTGTTCTCTCCTTTTCCATACATGTGCATAGTTAAAGAGGTTTTCTTAATTTCCTGTTTTAGACTTTCCTCAGAGATTGCTTGTTATGTTTTCCCTTCCTTATAGTATACAAATATGTCTGCTGGCTGGAAATGGTAAGACTAGTTTTTGCTGAAAGTTGGCAACTCAGGTGATGACAATTGGCTCACTCTCCGTGTTACCCAGCTGTAGCGTGTGTTGACTTCAGTGCCAGATGGCACACCACACACGTATAGTATGATTGCATTTTATGTTTCTGGATGAGTAATATCCCACTTGATTGTGGTATTTGATACTTCATCCAAAATGATCTGTTGTCCTTTGCAAAGCAAGGCTTCAGTTTTGGCTTCATACCTAGCGTGTCATTTAGGTATCCACCTTGCACAATTTTATCAGATTGCAAAAGCATTTGGTTGTAGAGTGCAAATTTGAGAGGTGACTTGGGAGGACGGCAGTCTGCAGAGGACTTATTTGACTGAGAACAAAACATTGTTTCTTTGTGGTCGCCGAAATTGTTTTTTTTCAAGATAAAACAAGTTGGCAATTGGAGTTATATCTGCCCCATCAGAAAAATCCCTATTTCATGCAAAATGAAAGTTTTTCTTTCAATTTTCTAAGGTGTTTTTTTTTCTTTTTTCTTTAAATAAAAATATATTTAACAAGTCATTCTCATTCAGGCCCATTATAATAGCATCGTGACCCAAACCTTTGTGTAGCTGGTAGAAAATATCTCTTCTAATGGCAACAATCATCTACAGGCCTGAACTTGCAATATCAGCATCAACAGGAACTGCACAAGGGTCCAGAGATCATTGGGAACTTGAGAGTCGCTGACAGAAGAGCAGGAAATACGCTTCATACGTTCCCATAGTTGCCTGGGAAGTCCTGGTAAGAAGTAGGAACCTGAATAATATTTGAGCCAATGTTGAGAAGAGGAGCACCATACACTCACAAAAAGATCTATAGTTTTGTAACCTTTCCTACTGCCTGAATTTTGACTTGGAAAACAACCAGTTTTCTATCATCTGGTATTATACATTCAAACCTCTGATCTATATTCAAATTAAAAGCATAGAACTGAAAAAAAATTAGTGTTTTTTTCAGTCTCCTGAGTCAGCTAGTTTGGCAGCTACATGAAATGATTTAGTTTTTTATAATTCCAAATATGGCAGGATTAGCCCTTCATCCTGTTGTTTCAGTATGTCTGCATTAATTATTTTCAGTCCTCTTTAATTCAACAGTAAACTCACATTTTCAGCTCAATGGAATGCCCTATTCTTAAATCATGTAAATATTATTCAGAACTAGGTGATACCCATATGCAGTCTTGCCAAAGTACACTCATTTATTTTTTAACTTCTTTAGCATACTCAGTCATCCAAGGAGCAAAACAATACATGATTTATAAAAGACATTTAATGAATTTCATCCRTTTCCCATTGGAATTTCAATATTGCTGAGACATGGGCACAAGCAGAAAGAACAACAGCAGAAATCTCTAAGAAATTATTATCCTGCATTCTGGGGTAGTTCTGTTTGTGTGTGTAAGGGCTAAACTACTACTTTGCTGTTCAAAACCTGAACTGAACAGAGCTAATTGAAACGGCTAGGGCCTGTGGCCCATGGTGCCAAAAAGGGATTTGCTTTCTAGGACAAAAATGTCTGTGGTGTCAGTTTTTGCCATATTTAATCCTCTCAAAACTTAGCGTTTTGGTTTGAGTTGCTGTGGACCCTGAATGTAATCTTTGTATAGATAGATGTGAAGGTTAGTTGTATGAGCGGGTCTGGTTTGAGGTATCTGGGGTTTTTAGAGATACAACTGGAAAGGTCTCTGTGCACATTCTCAACATCAATGTGCTGTCCATGGGATTACTGAGTGACCTATTAGCAGGTCAACAGTTAAAGCTAATAACCCAGTGTTTCACACCAGAGATGTTTCAGACCAATTTGTCAGTCATTCCGAAGGCTAATATCTAGAAAGTTGCAACTGTGTGAAACGGGTAATTTTCTCATGTCTCAAAAAAGGCTTAGTTAATACAAGCTTGTGTTGATGCATTTTAGAAATTTAAGACTTGCTATTACCCATCTCAAATCCTTCCCATTTGCAGATTCTGCGATTCCTCATATTTTACTTTGAGGTGGGAGGGGCAGAACTTTCCTAAATTGAGATCAGCCTGATGGTTTAAAATCTGTGCAACTGTTCCAGCCTTAGTGTGCTCGATAAAGGATTATCGTTTAAATTGTAACTCAGTATGAAGTCCTCCAATATCAGATATACTTTGTGGTTTCTTTAGTTGGCAGAAGGTTGACAACAAATTGCACTCTCCAGCTTTGTTTTATACAACCTGTGCACGGTTCTCATTACAAATACCACCTTGTCCCTGGTGCAGCCGGCAGTGCCATTACATACAACTTCGGTTTAGAAGGTAAAGTGTTATCTCAGTACAATTGGTATAGTACAATTTGCAAGTAATTAATATTGCACTAATATTTTCTCCTCAACTCAGAGAAATCATATGGAAGTGCAAGCTATGTAGATGTTGTAACTGTAGAGGTGTACAACAAATAATAATTACGGATCATAATATTTATCTACAGTAATAGCCGTTCATAGGATACAGCTTACTGCAGTTTCTCTTTCTTGCATTTGGAATCTGAAACACGAATGTTGCAGATCAAATCCTGCTTTATCATGCCATTTTAACATTTTTCTATTATCTGTTAATTATTGATGTTAGCCAGATCATTACTTTCTGTGGATGGCTGTTTTGAAGATGTCAACTACAAGTCAGCAATTGCTCTCGTCAGCATTGCCCTTAATCACAGAGTTGCAGTATAGCTCCTCTTTCTCATATCATTATATAGTGCTATTATTTGTCATCCTAAATATACTAGCAGGACTTCCGAATCTATATGTAAATGAAAAATACAGCTTCATTTAATAATAGCTAAAACTGTACTGCACTGGCAAGCAAATGAGTAGCTTGATGAGGAGCATAATCAACGGTCACAGAGCATCACTGCCCATACCGTGAGCCCTACGTGGCAGCCACCTGCCCTGCGAGGGCCGAGGCAGGAACCCCTGCAGGCAGCTAGCTCTGCCCTGAAAGCTCAGATCGCCAAGGGCAGCACGTGGGGTTTGGCTGCTTCAGAAATGTATCTTGGGTATGTAGAGCTGGTGGGGGAGCAGCCCTGGGGAAAAGGTGCAGGTGCTGGAGCCAGCAGCATCCTGGGCTGCCGGAGCAGGGACATGGCCGGGAGGTCAAGGGACACAGTTATCCCCCTTTACTTACTCAGCGCTCGGTGGGGGGTGGGAGGAAAAGGGACAACAGACCTGAATTGGAAGTAGAGAGGTCCAGACTGCATTGGAGTTGTGCCTCCAGGTTGTGCCATCTCCATCCTTGGAGGTTTGCAGGATGTGAGAGGACCAAGCCCTGAGCAACTGGGTCGGATCCCAGAGCTGACCCTGCTGGGGCAGGAGATCTAACCAGAGACCTCCTGGGACCCCTTCTCACCTGAATTACTCTGTTGTTCTAATTTTTTCTCCTTTTATGATATATTTTGTGGGGGTATATAGCTTGTTGGATGCATGTTGCATGGCTGCTGATAACTTTTTAATAACTGGAGACAATGATGAACATGATTTTTCAATTGAAAAAAAGGTTACATGTACTGGTAAAATGTCTCACTTCAGGGAAAATTTTGGCCAATAACCTGAAAAACATATTTTAATGATTTTGCATTTTTATGCAGACAACAAAAGAAATGTGTTGAGTGTTTGTACTAACAATAGTTCTGTTTCCGAAACAAGACAGACAGCATAGAAGTATGTGCTGTTATATGACACTAAACAAAGCATAAATAATCAGTAGAAAAAAAATTGTTTAGGAATGTCCCAAATTATAAACCATATAAGTACATTTAAAGCAGGTCTTTGTAATCTTTGCAAGGGCTTTTCATACCAAATCACCCAAATACATGAAAAAAAGAGAAATCTTTTAAACTGTCTCCTCATAATCAAAAGGTCATTAATACCAAATGCAATTCTGGCATGTGTTTCAAGTGGCTTTGTTAAATCCAAGCAGCTAGTCATTTCGTATTGCATATACTAGATTTAAAATTTTTAAAAAAATAGGGTTTTAAAGTAATACTAAAGTAATACTCTGTAGAGTATTCTATTCAAAGCATGAAGGTCTCTGAACAGCACACATCTGGGATCTCGAAAGTTTTACCCTTCAGAGTGGTACTGGTCCATTCAACTTTAATGTCAGATCAGCTTTTCCGTAAAACCTCTGATCCATTGCATCATTTTTGTATTTGGTATCTAACTGGAAATTGTGGAACTGTGTTTTCCTGGGGAAACAAAATGGACTCTTTCCCAGGGCATTGAGACTGTTGAGATTCTTGAACCCCAAAACTGAAGAGCAATCTTTGCAACAGAAAAGCACATGACAGTAAATGAAATTGAAATTGCTTCATGAAGAGTTTTCTTAACAAGCATTTCCTTAACAATACCTTTGAATGCATCTTTTGAAAGAAGATGCACAGAATCCTTAAGTCTCAGTAGGTATTTTGGCTTTGGTGTCCTGAAGCTCCTTCTGAAAAACTTAAGTCCTCACAAGATGATGACAGGGCTTAATACTTCATGGTAACTCTTGTCTTTGCTAATACTTATTAGAGCAAGAGGACATTGCTTGTTAAAAATAGTAAGATTAATCAAAGAAATCCTTAAGCTGGTCTTTAATATGCACCTTCTATGAAACCATGAGTTTAAGACTGAATTTAAAAGTTGTATCACTCAGCTTTACTTTTTTCTCTGTTTAAAATCTGGTAATTGTGTATATTAAGCAAATGCAAGGATGGGAGACCATTATACTTTCAGGTTTTCTATTTAATTGCTTGTCCTGGAAATGATTTTAGCTGTTCTAAGATATTTTATACAAATAAATGTCAAAGTAGAGATCTAACAAAATCAATACAAATTAATTCTGAATTTATTTGCCTTCCTCTTCTTCCACAAAAGCAATAGGAAAGTGAATGGCACTCCTAAGTCTAAAAGCAACATGAGCCGGACTCCCACATATGATTTTTAAATTAGAAGTTACTTCATACCAGGACGGTTTGCATTTTGCATTTATTTGTTATCTTCCATTCAAAGGCAAAAAAGTATTGTGTCTAAACAAAATTGTCATTATACTTRTATTGGCCACTGGAATTTTATGGCAATTTGTATTTTAAATAATTCGGGATGATAATTATACTTACTGCTTCGCTAACTGCATAGTTACTATTCAGAGTACCTCATGTATATTTTACTGCCATGTACATTCTATATCAGAGCAGACCTTTTGCAAATTGATTCCTTTGCATCATTATATGCTCTTTCAGAAATCATTTTCTGATCATGAGGAATAGAATTCTGGTAGAATCAGAGAGCTAATTCCTAGAACTCATCTTTATAGCTGAGGAAACTAAAAAAGAAACTAAATAAGATATTAATTCCCCTCCCCCCCCTCCCCCATTTGGTCTCATTTTTAAAATGATGTACTCTGCAATGTGAGTTTTTGACAAAGAGAGTATTTAGCAGAAAATTTTGCTGTTGTTCATTCACATGGAAAAACTCAAAAAGAACAAATTATTTGGCTCACTTTTTTTTTCATATGGAAATGATGACAAACTTTAGTGCTGGTGGGACATGTGCCTGTCATGTACCTTGGAGCACTTCCTTGTCCTCTGCCCATTATCGATCTCTCCCAGCCACTTACTTTCAAAAGATACTAATTTAAAAAAATTAACCCACTGCAGAAATCCATTAGAGTTTTTTCCCTCCCTCACCTACACAAATTGCCACCGCCTGCAGCTGAAGAGAAGCAAAAATCCTGGATGAATGACAAATATCATGGCTTTTAAAGTCTGATATCCTATGGCCCTGCAGGGATAGAAGAAAGGGGACAGATCCTCTGATCAGTCAACCTGGTACAACATAAACAGAGCAAAGTTGTTTTCAAATGGCGGAAGAGGGCTAATTCCCTTGTTCTGCTTGTACAGAGGCTTGGGGAGGCAATACTCCCACACTGGCAGTGTGACAAGCTGCATTCATCTGCAACATCTGAAGGAACCGAGTTATTTGATGTTTTGTTTTGAAAAAATTATTGAGAGCTGTTTTGTATGCAAAAGGAGTTCTTTTTTTTGCCTCTGAGTCCTAGATAACTGAAATTATGGTTATTGGAGGTACTATATTTAAATCTTGTAAAGTTCCTTAAAAAGATGGTATGATACATGGAGAAAACAGGTACTAATGCGTAAGAGAGTTTATCTGTACTGTGAAAAGTCATTCTTTTGATTTACTCACTATAGAGATGGGCAGCTGGCAAAAAGTTAAATCCCCTTTTTTCCTTCTCTCGAAATAAGATAAAATAAACTATGTGTGGATATAGCCTATTTGTTTTAGCCTATTTCTAGTACATGGCAGATATTTTGGTGAGAAACAGGTAACTGAAATGGGCAATAATCATTTTCCATTTCTTTTGAAAAAGAAGAAATCAGCAAAGAAAACTTAGTCAGGACACTAATACAACAGAGTTTAATGCTCCAATTTGTTGTAGCACGTGAAGGGAAAATGACAGTTATTGCTACTAGTGTTTATGAAGAACATGGGTGTTTACACAGCTATGAATTCTTAGACAAGAAGATGGGTTTTCATGCTTAATATGTAACTCTACTTTTTTTGTTGTTGTTTTTTTAAAGTGCATCCTACGCAGAACAGATCATAACCCAAACAGTAGTTTATCCTTTTTCTCAAACTAACAACTTCTTAATATCTCATTTGCATGAAATTTTGGGGACTCTGCCTTGTGTTATTGGGTGCTGCTGATTGTCTTTTGATAGCTTTAGTTTTAATAAGTAGCGTATTATCTCATCTGTATGTGTACAACAGCATATTTCAGAACATAGGTATGGAAGGAGTAAGTTGTATTGGCAGCAGATGAAAGTGAGATGAAATGCTTCAAAGGCCAGACAGACAGGCAGAAGGCAGAGAAAAGGGTCTGTTAGGTACTGGGATGAGAACCTTTTGAAATATAGATAACCTACAGCAGAGATGAGCTCTGTTCTCCTGGCACTAATAGACAGATAGGAGGGTAAAGCGAAAGGAAGCCAGGAGATGTGGACAAAGTTCAGGATGAGCCATCCTGGAAAGATGAAGCCATGGAAATTTTATTCTGGGAAAAAGTCAGATGAAGCTCAGGTAGGAAATGATAAAGAACATGAAATGTTTGTGACAAACTTGGGGACATAGACAATGAGATCAAAACCAGCTGTGTGAGTGCTTTTATATGAATAGCAGAAGTCTGAAAGCTCAGGGGATGCTGTGACAGGTGTCACAGAAAGAAACTAATCGCCATAATACAGGGCATAAGTTCCCCAGCAATGGGAGAATACATGGCCCTGGCGATAAAACAGCCACAGGATTAATAAAAAGCACAGTATGAGTAAGTTGGTTTATCCCTGTTCAGACTGACAGTGCCACAGGCAGGTCCCCCTTCCAGAAACGCTTTTTGACAATAAAACAGTTGGCACAAGGAAGAGTAATTCTTCAGTTACTTCTGAGCACTGCAGTTCTTCATCTGCTTTAATCAGTATGTGTGAAAAAGCCAATCCGGAATAGTCATAACAACATTGAACATCCTTGTAGGAGGGGGGAAAAAAAATAAAATCAATGCACCTACGGAGGAACTGCCTAATAATGAGGAAGATAATTAAAAGGAAATTAAAGGAGCAGCTAAGAGGGGAGTATGTTTGTAGGTGGCTTAGATGCTTTAAAGCTTCATACTTAATATACTTATTTTACTACTCAACACAAATATGCACAACATAATAATTTTAAAGAAGATCTGCCAAAAATAAAATATAAACCCACATACAATGGAGCTATTAGGTTTGGGTTTTGGTTGTTTTTTCTTTTTAAAGGAAAAAGAGTCAACTCAATTTAAACGTAAAAGGCAAGCCAAACAGATTTTGAGCACTTACTGAATGTGGAAAAGCTAATAACAAATACTTTTTCGAACACATCAGAGGCAGGAAGCTTGCCAGAGCAGCAGTCAGACTGATAGATGATCAAGGCATAACAGGAGCATTAAAGGAAGATAAGGCCATCGCAGGAAAGCGAGATGAGTTTGCACTGTTGCTTGCTGCGGTGGAGGGTGAGGACAGCACTGTGCTAGAGCTGCCTTTAGGAGGGACACGTTTAAGGAACAGTCTCAAATCAAAGAGCCCAGAGCTGACCCTGCCGGGGCAGGAGGTCAGGGCAGAGACCTCCGGGAGCTCCTTCCCACCTGAGTTACAGGGAGAGCCTGCGATCCTGGGGCTGATCACTCCAGAGCTCTGAAAGCAAGAACTACCATCTTTGGTTTGACCGGCCTCTCCTTATGCGGAGCTCTACACCTGCGGCCAACCTCTCCTGTATCCTCTTAGGAGAGAGGGGCAAAGCAACAAATGATTTCCAAATGGGAGTAGACATGCTATCTTTTCATCAGAGGAGATAGCTGGGAAGCAACTTCTGGTCCAGCATTTTGTTAATGATAGACACAGGGATAGTACATCCATAAAAGAAAGGTTATCCTATATATGCTTTGTTTCTTGCATTGTACTCACCTGTCTTTTGCTGAGCACTGTACATATTGATATTCCACTCTGGCCCTTTCCTGGCCCTTCCAAACTGCCTCCTTGTACTGGGTTGAACTACATGAAGATCTAGGCAATACCAATTCCAGATACATTGCTCTATAGAAGTTGACTAATCTTTAAAAATAGGCTAAATCCCAATTTAAAATTATTTCAGTAGAGTAAGCTTAGAAGACAATTGCTATAATTATGCAAATTTAAACAAGTGAAAAGCCTTAACACAATGTATACAAAATAACGGTTTAAAGGAATTAGCTTTAGGAATTAGCAGAAATTGGTCATTTGTATGTAATAATAGGACTGGAAGCTAATGATCCAGAGTGAAAAGAGTTTTGCCAGTAGATATTAAAGCTTAGATAATCTTTTGTTCAGTAACTTCACACTTGTATTTGTTTAGGATTGCAGCCTGTGCCTGTATTACTGTATTGGAATTCCAATCACTCACCAGTTCTTAATTAGACAATATAACTGGTACGATAATTGTGGCATGAATTGATTATTAACTGGAGTTTGTATGATAATGAATAACAAAGTTCTTAAACAGAACATAAATAACGTAAAAATAACATAAGCATTCCCAAATTGGCATTATTACACAGTGGTTGTGACCCAGAGTTTTAATTGTCAATATGCAATTAAATTCACTGCTATCCAGTCCAGTGTTTGAAATCTTTATAAGTAGTTGCCAATAGAAGAAAATTCATTTTGTTACCGAGGCTTTTTTCCAAGCTGTGAATTTTTCAAATGATCTGCCAAAACAGTCTGTATTCTTCAGGGCCGCTAATTGATCAGAGTTGTCTTCTACTTTTTACGCGCTATTTCTGTTTCATTTTTACGATTTAAATCAGGAACAATATCAACAGAATCCCGTAAGTGTATCTGTGCTTGGTATACACTTTGGTATTCTAGTGTGTAGTATATATTATTCTAGTGTATAGTATCTATATGTCTACTATGTTCAATTGCACTGATTGTAGAAGAAGTATTATCCTTGAAATCTTTAATGATAGTTTTTGGAATGGCTATCTCCTAATAATAATAATAGCAAATCACTGTACATCAGAGTCTCGTGGCAGAAGCTGATACAGTACCTATGTAGTTACAGGTGTCGTGGTGCCCCCGGTGAGGCTGGGGACCTCTTCTACTCACCGCTGAGCAAACACATGATGAGGGACAACCGCTGGAGAAGTTCAAATCTAGACCTTGTATGAGGGGGGCAGGCTACTTTCTACAGAATCAGATCTTTTGTAGCACCTCCTTTAATTAACCAGAAAAAGTGAGTTTTAAAAATAACACCCTAAATGACAGCAGCTTTTTCTCCCCCCTCTGAGGCGCCGGCAGCGAGCCGAGCCTTGTGTCCCACTCTCACCCCGGAGCACTCAGGGTGGAGTCCCACCAGCAGCGCTCGCCCTGGTGAGTCACGGCTAATTAACCTGCCTGGGGTTTAACGTGTGCTAAAATGGTGGGGAGACCCAGCGAACCTGGTTATTGTGTGACACGGCTAAGATTACAATTTCTCTGTCAGAGCTGAAACTAAAGCTAATTAAAAATAATGAGAGCGGCGTTAACGTGGTGGTGGGGAGGTGCTGTGGTTTGGGGCTCACGTGCCTGCCCAGGAGCTGCTTGGGTGTCTGCAGTGGGATGGTTCAGGCAGCTTGATTGTGCTGCAAACTCATCTTTTATTGGTGTTTCTCTCTATTTTTTGGTGGGGTTGGCATTTAACATGGATCAGCTCCCTAATCTGTGTTACACAAATGTGAATGCTAGTACGAGGGAAGGATCCATGGCCTCAAGTTGCACCATTTAGGTGCATTTAGGCACATTTAGGYGCATTTAGGAGGTTTAGATTGGATATTAGCAAAAATTTCTTCACGGAAAGGGTTGTCAAGCATTGGAACAGGCTGCCCAGGGAAGTGGCTGAATCACCATCCCTGGAGGTATTTAAAAGACGTGTAGATGTGGCACTTAGGGACATGGTTTAGTGGTGAACTTGGCAGTGTTAGGTTTACGGCTGGACTCGATGGTCTTAAAGGTCTTTTCCAACCTAAACGATTCTATGATTCTATGATATTTCACTTGGGCAGAGGCTGAAGGCTAATTCTGGAGGAGAAGGGAAATTTCAGCTGTGATAAAGGACTGTATTTCTACAAAATTTTTGCAGTAGTGCCTGCTATTCTGTTCATGAAATGTCTCTTCCATTTGAAACTCTTTTTTGCTTTATGATATGAAACTGTGTAAGAGATGTCTCAGCATTTCCTAAAAAGAAGGTGCTTTTTTCATCATGGAGTCTGGTTAAATGGGGGGAGTTTATTTGGTTTGGAACTAAATCAAAATGTCAGAATCCTTCCAGAAATGCAACACCTGTCCTTGCAACACCTGTCCTTCCTACAGCTGTAGCTGAAACCAACTGGAAGTCTAATTTTCCCAAGATTTACCTGTAATTCAAGCTTACATTTTGAAACAGTGAAACAGGAGGCACAGAACCAGGCAGGTTTATTTGGTTCTGGAAATCACTTTATCATACAGGGAGGTCTGAGATTCCTGTCCTAAGTTCCTGCTTTGCACATTTTTTTTGTGGAGAAATGTTAATCGATGACTGTCCAACATATTCGACAGTTGGGCGATCAGTATTTTCCCTTTATTTTTTTCTTACACCATTATTGTCAGGGAAAATACAGTTTTGGGGGAAAAAAGACAGGGGAGCAAAGCTCCTACAGTCCTCAACTCTTTCTTCTTTCACCCTGGTAAATACATGGCTGACTGTGAATGTTCTCTCTCTCTCCTTTCTTACTCTGTGAAGAACACCCAGGTGTGGCTGATCTGTTACCCTCCCTATTGTGCAGCTGATGCCAGTGGTACTGGCTTTATTGTGCTTTGCAGTAAGAGGCTTTTCCTCAGATTTATGTCATATTAAAATGAGATGTGTAATTACAGAGGTTAGATGCAATGGCAGCGTGCAACAGGAAGAGTGCCTTTCATTTCTTTCTTCTTCGGCACTAATTAGCTGAAGAGTGGATTCCTCACTGCTGTATAGCACCCAGAGAGACCTTTGCTGCAGCTTTGCCCCTGTAGCTCTGATGCTGTTGGGATGCCAGCTTGCTGACCTGGGCTTGAGTGTATCTACAGAGCCGCAACCATCATTCCTTGTTCAAAGGCAGACAAAACCTTTGTAGGGGCTGGGAATACTAGGCACTATAATCTGACAGAGTAGCATTTAAGATAAACTAATTCATTTATTTGTAGCTGTGTGAGAAATAAGTGCCAGCTTTGGTAGCCGGCTGAAAGGAACATTAGATGCTCCATCATTCTGCTCGCTCTTCTTGTGAACAAGTCATGCTGCACTCCCAGAAACTCATGCGTATGCCAGCAATCTTCATGTACGCTCAGAAAAGCCCAGAATGTCCCAAACCTAAAATTCACTCCAGCAATGAATTTTGAAAATGATTTCTAGCCACTATTGCTTTTCGCTAACAAGCAATTTTTATTAAAGACTTCAGGAGAAAGTATTCTACTCCTCCTATCTGTACAAGCAGCTATAAACTGAATGCATTTTAATAACTTTTTCCAAGAAGTTACAAGGTATTTCATTAAAATGTCAACTTTTTCTTTCATATATTTTATGATTCTCTTTCTTCCTTCTGCCACAAATATGTTGTTGCCAACATCATCATGACACAGTTTGCTGCCAAGACTATGGAAAGTTAAAAAAGGAAAGAAAAAATGAATTTCTATCCACTCTTTAGGTAAAATTCTTCCAGCACTAGAGGCTGAGAAAGCAGTCAGAAATATCTGAAGTGCCAAAGACAAATGTTAGAGTGCCAAAGYGGTGGCATAAAAACATGGAAGCAGTACCAGGGGGATGAGTTCTGTGCGATAAGTGAATAGTAATCAGCTGCGGACATTTCCTAATCCGTTTGTCATTTATAGATTTCACATAGTTCCTATTAATGTTTCTGTAAAGATTAGATAAAACAGCACGAGCATGCAGACACTGGCTTTGAGAGATTTAGCAGAGCAAGTCAGCTCTCGTTTGCAAGAAACGACATGTCTTTCCCACCAAACCATCTCCGACTGCTGTATAAAATCCTTTGTGTCCTACTGCATCCCCCCAAGGACTCTCTCTTTAAAATATATCAACCTGCTGTCACTCAAAAGGTCACCAAACCCAACTCCAGCCAGGTGTCAAGCCATCTGGTGTTAGCTGGTTTAATAAGGAAGGAGCCGCTTCACCCAGTTTTAACTCATTAGACTGGTGGGGGGGGGGGGGAAGAAAAAAACCCTTGGTTTTGCTTTTGAGAATAGTCAAGAGATGTGTCTGTATTTCCTACTCAGGTGCCTTAACACCTAACTAATTAAAACGAGCCTGGCTTTGCAGAGGGAGTATCCCTGCAAAGGCCCTAATTTTCAGCCCTTCAGCAGAACAGATTCTCACTGGAATTTCGTTATTACTTTTGCTGTCCTATCTTTACTTCTGGTCGGCGCTGCCGAGTGGCTACAAAGATATTAAATTAGCTTCGTGCCCAGGATTTCTGGACTTCTGCCTTTGCAGATCTCAATTTCCGTGGCCCCCTGTGCAAACGGAGAAAAGCGATGGAGGGTCCTTGCCGGCAGTGGATATTCAGAATGCCTAATTGCAGTTTTAAAGCATCTTAAAAACTTTCAAATTCCCAAGTGATATCCCAAGTGTAATTTCCTGCTCGGCTGGAGAGCGAGGGACTAACATTATTTCCACTCATACTAAACCAGTTGTGGCTTCAGGCTGGCTTCCCAGGCACTGCGCATGACACTGGAGAATTTTGCATTCAGCTGGTTGAGTTTGTTTTTATTTTTAAATGGCATAAAATCTCTTTCTTGGAATTTGCTCTGCTTCTTAGGTGTTGCCCTCACCCCAGAGATGTTCTCTTTTAAAAGTGATTTAATTTCTCTTTCTCTGGCTCATAGGCCACAGCTTGATTTTGCTTGCACTCCTGGGTCTTAAAGCAATTTTAAAGGGGAGCCAAAGAGTTGCTGAATGTAGCTGTTTTGTTTACATTATGTAAAATTGGGAATCTGCCATAAGAGAAATCCCACACATCCCATGCAGTGTTGAAGGCCCACAAGGGTGTGTACGCATCAGATAAAGTAGGTGGAGTTTTTTAGCAAAGGCCTGTAACTTGCCCAAACGAGTTAATTACACATGCTGCGTCCCACTTTCCCAATACAGAAACATTTGTAATTAAAAAAAAGAAAAAAATTAGTGTGTAATTTAGAGTTGGCCTTGGGCCGTTCCATCTTATTCCTGACTCTGGGACCCGGTCACTGTCTCATCAACTCTATTGCAGCGTGTGATGCAAGCGGTACGGAGGAGAGTAACCTGACAATTTGCTTACACCTACTGCTCTAATTTAGGTTCTCATCTTATGTAAATAATGTTGGCAAACGTTACTAATATTTTACGGAAATAAAATTGATTGAGAAATAGTATACATGGAATAGATTTTGAGTCATTTGAGTAATATATAGAACATTAATTTTCTGGTACTGTCTCATGCAATGTATTGCAATTGTGAACTGCATAATGCATATAAAAATCCATATGCCTATACTTTTATTTTTAGCCCCACAGCCTCCATGTAGACTATTTTCTATGTCATATGCAACTGGAGTCAATGATTCTCCCGTGTATCTGAGACCATCAGCTCTCCCCGGTGGAATATTGATTTCCAGGAAATAATCTTCATGCAGCCATCTTTGCTTAAATATAGCATAAAGATATACTCAAAAATAATGCACATTCCTGCCACTGTCTACTGGAAATTGAATGTATTGCTCCGTTTAGCAAAGTATTTAGACAATAAGGCAAAAAAATATATAGATGTCTCCATACTATGTAACATTTTACTATTTACATCCTAGCTACCATACATGACTGGAAATTTAATGCTTCTGAAGCAATTGGAACTGTGAAATAGAGCAAAAAAGAACAGGGCTGGCAGCTGTCTAAATGCACGGTAAAGCCAGGAAGTTGTTTAGACTGTCTTTGAACTTGGCCAATATACCGGGATACATATATCGGTCAGAAAAGGGAGATACTTTAAAGCTCTATTAGGTCAAGAACACATTTTATGACATCAAATATTTAATATTATCTAAGTAAATAAAAAATCGTATGTAAGGGATCAAGGTTAAAATAAAACTTTGTGGCTGATCTCTTATGCTATTAAAAGATAGTATGTTTTCCAAAGTTAAAGGGCGTTATTTTTTAGCACACAAGAAAGTTACAGGCTACAGATTCTATTTAACCTTGCTACCTTGCTGCTTTGTGGCACTGAGATTGTTATTTATACTAAATACAATTTAATAAACTGGTAAGGAAAATATTTAATTCTTTACTTGGGTTTTTTTTACTTACAAATGCAGCTTTTTCTCTGTTAAAGACCTTGAGATGAACCATGTTATTCAGGCCAAAGGAGGTGGTGTGGAGTTGTCCTTTCGCAGACAACTGCAAACTAGCACAACACTGCTGCCCCTCTCCATCTCACTTCTATATTCAAGAACCATAAGAAAGCATGGCCCATTTTTAAATTTTAGCCATACAAACACCATATATCAGGCCCCAGATTAAAAAGCCATAGGATTAAAATGACCATTTTAATTTTGCCTTATACTTTTTGCCTTGAAATTGCTGACAAGACATTTGCACAAGGTAATGATGCCAGAAAAACACAAAAAACAGTTTAGAAAGGTATCAGAAAACCAGAAAGGTGTATCTGGCTGCATTCTTAGGTTGTGTAGGAAACACTTCTGTTTCCCAGTGTACTTTATTTAGAACAGACAGTGGAAGTTCAGTCCTTCATGGAGTTGGCAACTGCCTAAAGAACTAGTATGCTGGCTACTCTAGCCTGGGATTTTCTCATTTCCCATGTTAGAGCTGCTGCAGCTCGGATAAACGATTGGATATTTCTTGTGTGCAGTTGGTCACCATGACCCCATTCCTTCCTCCACCCTCCCACCCCATGTCAATATTTATTTATTTTTTTAACACATAGCTAAAAATCTTAACAGGAATGCTTGGACTCCAGTCCCATCCTGGGAAGGTGAAAGGAAATGTGACTCCCGTGTTTGCCAGCACTGGTTAGCCCCGATGCCAACGACTATATGATAAGAATCTTTTTAGGTCTGTTGGCCAACTGGGATATGTTGCATGCTGGGTTTGGGGAAAATACATACTTTCCCCTGCAGAGCACCAGTTAACTGTCCCGCTGTATCGTCAACCTGCAAATCCATCCTTTGCTGTGCCAGCAAGATGCCGTGCCTGCTTTGAGATTCTGCCTGTCTTTCCCTTCTTTGCCTACAAAAGTCTCTGAAACAAAAGAGGAGGTTTAATATTATGTAAAATCTACTATGGAACAGGTAAAATGATTCATGCCCTGGCAGAACAGCAGTTGAACTTGGATCCAGTCATTGTTTTCAGTAGACTGATTAAACTTGGATCTTAACCTTTAAATGCAGAGTCAGCAGAAATTATCAGTGTCCAGCACTTACCGAGCAATTTCAGAGCCATGTTAGGTGACAGATTCCAGTTTTGTGTCAATATAATCCATCTTCAGTGTCAGAGGTAAAAAGAAAATAGCATTTGTATTTTGATATCATTTGTCTGTGAAAATTAATTTTCATATCTTTTAAATGTGAAAGTCTGACTTTAAAAAAAAAAAAAAAAATCATGAATCCAGCACGATTAACCCCCTTTTTCCTCTCAAACAATGAATTTTTGTGGACCAGTGCAGCTGCTGCAGCAGCCATCCATAAAATTATCTACTGCTCAGAAAAATGCAAAACTAAATGCCATATTTTTGGATTGTTAAGTGTCACTTCAGTGAAATGTACTCATGGTTGAATAGCTCCCGTTTATTTTCTAGGGATGGTTAAAAATGAGGAAATTGTGACAATTCTTGAACATTTTCAATTGCTTTTCCTTCTGTTGTTCTTGCTGAATGGGGAGAATGCTTTTATTTTTGGATATTTTAAGGGGAAAATATTCCAAATGTTTGGTTTTGCCACTACTTCACCTCTTTTTCTCCTTCTTCTCATATTTGCCACTGAAAAGAGGAGAAAGTTCAGCAATGGGGAATGAGGACCTAGGGGAAAGTAGAGGGAGAGAGAAGAAAACCTGAAATGCAGTTTATTTCGAAGTAAATGGTAAAATGGAAGATTGTGTCTTGAAGGTGAACATTTTCAGTAAAAAAGCTTTGAAAAATCTTTAAGAGGACTGAAGAGAAGGGAGGAAATACTAAGTCCAACATGTTTTATGTACTTGCTTTGTTCAGACTGTGGTTTTGAGGAGTGGGAGGGATGCTTGCAGTGGGCATGGTACTGCCTTGTCCTGAGGACCTCCCTGTTGCTCAGCAGCTAAAAACAGGAACAATACCAATGTGTTTTGGGAGAATTGGGGCTGATCCGTGAAGGAGCTGAAGGCAGAGCCATGGGGACTTGGAGAACTAGGGCTTTCCCACCAGCAGGATTAGCTCAGAGAAACCACGAGGATGAAAGAGAGAAAAAGGCATAAATTAGGTATTTGCGTGTGGCCTCACTGGAGTGAAAGGGAGGAAGGAAAAAAAGCATAAATAATTAATTAATCCCCCCCAAATGTCTTTGAAAATACCAACAACTATCTAGATAAGAGGGGAAGTGCTGCCTTATTTCAGTCCGTATTTCAAAGGAGCAATAGACACCCTGTGACACAACAGACTGGTGGGGCTTTTTAAGATTAAAAATAGCTTAGGAGAAGAGCCATTGAAATGGATTATGAACTGGCTTATGGAGATGAAACCAAGGGTGTCAGTGAAAGAGAAAACTCAGATGAGGAGGGGAAACAAGTGGGGTCAGTACTATGGCCCTTTTTTCTGATTCATCGTGAATGTGGATGACCTTGGTGAAGGTGAAATTTCAAAATAGGTTTGCACAGTGCTAATCACACAAGGCTGGAGTGTAGCAGCCAAAGACAACCAAGCAGACAGACAAGTCAAGAGAGTTAAAGTTAATTATAAAGATGAACAAGCTATTCATGTCGTTTAGCATATGGTACCATGGTTTTAAGCTATCGAGATGATAACTTTATTTAGAGGATAGCAGGGATTTCATGGTCTCAGCTAAAAAAGAAACTTTACTGGCTGGGTTGACCTGGTCTACAAACTGTAGTTTCCCTGTAATGTCTCCCCATAGTGAGTAGATGCTTATTAATAACCTTACAACAGAGCACCGTGTCGGCTGGACTCAATGCTGGAGGTGTTGTCTTGGTCTGGATTGCCCCTGGTGCGCTGGGCAGGGACACGTGCAGGTGTGAATATGTTAAACCATGTTCTGAGTTCAGAGCAGTCAAGACTGTAAAAAGTTGACAATCAATCAGATGTGTGGATGCGCTGTTCTGACATGCCTTCGTCCTCCGAGCACCAGAGATGTTTCTGAGGAAAAGCTGAACTTAAAAGAGTGTTATCAAAAAATGCCATTTGGAAAACTGAAGCTAGGGGGGTGGCAAGATTTTCTGATTCCTTTTTAGGGTTTGAGTATATCCCTTTGAATATTTGGCAGCTAGAAAATGTTCAGTGGCTTAGTGATGTGATGATGCTCTTTAAAGGGAAATACTGTGTGATCGTAAAGATGGGCTTCATCCAACAGATCGTTTCTGCTAACTTCTGTGACATGGACAAGATCCCAAAAGTTTGGCTGCCTTTTCAAAGTCACTAAACTTCTCAGGGCAGCCAGAAGGGGCTGAGCATTTCATAAGATGTGTTTTCTCATGATGTTTTCAGAGATTTCACCCCAAAATGGATCTAGACCCAAATACTCTCTGAAGCTCAGGCTCAGGACTGAGTCTGAACTCTGTGACTGGCTCATTTCTTCTTGCTTCTGGTCATCGAACAGGAGGGAGACACAGACCTTCACGGTATTTCAGTGTTCTGGGTTAGTACCTGGAACTGCAGACAGGCAAGAAATGTGTGAGGTAAAAATTAACTGAACTTTTTTCAGACCTTAAATTTGTTTTAGCTTTGGCACATTTTGTCCAATTTGTCTGTCTCTAATGCAGTGTAAATAGCATAAAGCAGTTGCTTTGTGAAATATGTGACGTTTGTAGAAAAGTATATATAGACTGGCTTCCAAAATCAATATAGTAAACCCTTGATATTGCATACCGAAGTTCATTTCTGTTTTGACACATCTTCAAAGTAAGATATAGAGTCCATTACTTCACATGCTCTTTAAATTTAAACACAGCAATTTATTTATTGATGAAAATGTGTAAGTCATAATCTTTATGAATGGTTTTTGGAACCCACTTATCAGAAATCTCTGGTTTTATTTTGTATGCACTATTCTAGTTGCTTGTTTGATTTAGCAAAGAGTCTGTAGATTTTTGTGTTTTTGGACAAACTGAATTGCTGAACAAACTCCTTCGTAGCATGGCTCTGTAACGAGCGACTAAAACTGCACAGAGCCACTTGTACGTGCTGTCTGGCAGTAACTATGGACATTGCATTTTATATTTTATAAAGAGTTTTATTAAGAAATATTGTTAGAGAGACCATGGYATTAGGCATGTGGAACTGTCCTCTGATCTATCTTCTCCTGCCAGTGTGATAATTAGTTGACAAGTATGCCAGCTCAAGGCCTCATCTTTTAAAGGGATACAATGCTATCACTAACACCAAGAGGTCCTAACGGCCCTGAGCAGCCTCCCCCCAACTCCTGCCCATGGCCCAGGCCCTTGTTTTAGCCCAGCCCAGGGCTGTCAGTCCCATGCTGTGGGATGCCATGGGCTGATGTCCCCRCCTGCCCTCAGCCAGTCCCCATCCCCACAGAGGTGCCCATAGCCCGGGGCAAAATGTAAAGACAATTTACATTTGTGAGGTTTCAAAGGTCTGAGCTCCAAGTGTGGCTAAGATTGCAAATCTAATTTAAGCTGTTTATCAGCTGTTTTTTAATTTAACTTTCTTAACAGTTCTCACAGACATGAGAGAGAAAATAGATACTATATCTCAGCCTGCTATGCAGAATGATATGTTATCTAAATCTGTTCATCAGCATGGTTTCGAAGTATTTACACCTAAACTTACAGGTTTTCCAAAATACATGAAACCATTCCTCAAAGCAGAGAGGTTTCGATGCTTTTTTGCTTTAATCCGATAAATCAGAATCGCCTCTTAGCGCGTGCCATGAAAGCTGTGTTTAAGATTGTAGCAGGATGGTGTTGACAGCAAAGATGAAATGGATAAAGGAAAAAAAACTCCTAAATTTCTGTGTTTGGCATCTCTTTTTCTGTTTAACCTAGGGGATTTCTATTGGATGGATAATAAGTAATTAGAAGCAAAACTAAGTTTTCACCTTTGCTACCCACTCAGCAAAACAAAGTCCCGAAGGCTTGTAGTCTAAGCTGTCCTAATGAGTCCTAATGTGTCCTGACACCCCTTTGGCTCAGCTGTCCTCCACTTCCTCTGCTTACTGCAGACAATAAGGACTGAATTAATGAAAAGAGGCAAACTATTGTTCCACTTCGTTTTTTGATGTGTGTGGGAGGCATGATCTGGCCAACTTCGCCCAGCACATGCTGTTGCATTGCTTGCAGAATAGCATTGCCATCAGTATGAGAGGTCTTTGGGGCTGCAGGACCAATGGTGAAGCTCCTGCTGCCTCGAATAGGAGAAGAAATGTCAGAGCACTGACGAGGAGGAGCACTTCATATATCTGGGAAGAAAATTGGGGGTCAAGATTCGCATTTCTTTTCCCAGATGTGTGACTGTGCAACTCTACGTACACTTTCTTTAACAAATAAGCAAGGTGAATGGTTCTCTAAGTTCACATGGAAGGGTTTAGAAGTGCTGAAATAAAACTTAGTTAAACTGAGGAAAGTGCTAAGCAGATACGGCTACACTTATTTTGGGACAGAAACTTTTTTCTGCATGATGCTGGATTGTGCTGTACCTTCTAAGGGACTCTGAACAAAAGTTTGCCTTGGGCTCTGTAAGTAAATCCCATAACTTCATCTCTTCATCAATTCATCGCTTTCCCCACCACCAACTGCTCTGTTAGGAAATTAATTAAGTAATACCTATGAAGTATTTTAAATCTTTTGGGTGAATTGCTGTACAGAAAATTTCCCTTGCCTTTAACCTGCATACACAGACAGACTTTTGTTTGCGTACCAGGAAGCTTCCATAGCCTCGGGTACTACGTGTCTTATTTAAAGTCTAAAAGAATTGAGGCAGCCACACCGTTTAATCTTAGGGAGAGGATCTGCTTTTCTTCAGCACGTGGTTATTTGAGCAATCACACCAGCGCTAGCAAGAGCGCTGTCTACTTGTAGACAGCATAGGCCTATCTTCCAGGATGTCTTATTTGGAGCTGATGCCTACATTGGAGCCTGCAATGTTTGGATGGAAAAATTAGTTATGTCAGCTCAGCCTTAAATCCTGGAACTGTTTTAGATAAACCGTTCTTCTCTTCCTGTAACACTGGCATGCTGGGGCCAAGTAATGGAGTCTGGGACATGGAGTATTTTCTACAAACCAAATTTATGTTGGTTTTTTTTTTTTTTAATTACCAGACACTGCAAATACAGTTCTAATCAGGATCAACATTAATTTCTTCCTAGCTTTCAAATGTTATAACTACATTTCTCTCGTCATGTTGGCATCTGTGTTGGTATTTATAAATTTTTGCATGCTTTGACTGCCATGAAAATTGTTCCAGAAAGTACCCTCTAAGGAGCTGAAGTGAGAGAGATAACTCAGCAGTTGTAATAACCCTGCCTTTTAAAAGATTATTTTGCAATTACAGTTGTGATGTTTTTATAAAACGGATGCACAGAAAGTGACTCGCTGGCATCAACAACAGATTAAGTAGGGTTTTGCATTTACAAATAAAAGAGCAATTCTATTCCTCTGAACTCGCATATATAGTATCGGTTCACATTTTGACTTTTTTTTCTATTTGCTTACTAATCTTAAAAAGGCTGACGTATGCAGCGTAGGGGCATCCTAGCTGATAGTAGCTGTTCCCTAGGGAGTATGTTCTCAAGCTTGTATCAGGCAGAGTAATTATCAAGTTATTTAATAAACCAAATGGGATTTATGCATTCTTATTGGATATGAAATATGATGCAAGTTTATCTGTGAATGTTATTAATCTTTTAAACACAGTCCYGCTGCTGCTGATATTCTGATCTCATATTGAACCCAACGGGAACAAGCAGTGCTCAGTACCTGGCAGTGTGCAATCCTTCCCCATTTTCCCCTCCATAACCTTGCCTACAGACTATAAAATTCCATCGGTATGTATTTGAGCGCAGCTGCCTCTCGGGGAGGGCCAGAACCTGTTTCGTAAACAGTGCATGCTTCCAGACCTTGGGAAGCCATGGGGAAAGATTGGTATTTCGTTCCCCATACATCACTGCAATCAGGTAGCTGATAGCGTGTCGGTAGCCTGCGAGGGGCCTGGAAGAATGAGGCTCTCTTCTGCCACTCCCTCTGTTACTTGATCATCCCCAAGCTGCAGATATTCTCCCTCTCCTCTGTCGTAAGCTCCTGTAAGCTGGATGACATTCCAGTGCTCTGAGGTCTAAAGGTATTTAAACCCAAATGTTTAAGGATGAAATAGGATCTATTTATTTTGCTTTCCAATGTGTTCCTAACCAAAGAGATGGAGACCTGCGATGGGGTATGACTTCCCCTGTTGAAAAAAGTAACAAGGGAGCAGGGGAAAGTTCTGTCTTTGCCAAGGTAACCAGGAAAAGGAATAATATAGAAAGAGGTAAAAGCCACTTCTGTGTATCCATCATAAAGAAAAGACCAGCAAGCCCATTACTGCTTGCAGTCCTCCTCCCGCCATTGCTGAGAACCTGACCTCTCCTTCCCTCCATCAAAAATAAATTTGCCATAACAAAATTAGGTCTGTCCGGCAGGTTATTAGCCAACAGAATATATAGCTCAGCCTCTGAGCTCATCTGCTAAAATCACTATGAAATCCTGTCCCTGTTGAAATCACTGGGAATTTTCCCGTTGTTTTCAGAGGAACTTCGATTTCTTTGCAGGTTTTTACAAGGCTTTGAAGTTGCTTCTCTGAAATGACCTGTTTACTTTTGTGTAAATGGAATATACATACCTCATATATTTATATTACTGTACTGTCAAATTGGTGCAAGCTATGAACAGCTAGATGTGACACTGATGCTAAGAGGGTTCAGTATGTTCTCTGCTGATTAAAGTTTAAACTAAGTTTAGACTAAAGCAGATACATTAATGCATGAAAAAGTTGAATATTTAAACCTGAATACATAAACTGATTACAGAAAAAAGTCTGTAAAAAGATAAAGAGACCGCTCATAACATCATTTGTCACTGATCCTTTTGTCACATCCCAGTTTATGAAGTGCCAATGAACTGGTCACACTTTTTCACTGTGAAGTTCTCTGTCCACTAAACATTTCTCCTGTCCTCTCATTTTCCAGAAAAYGTTAGGAATACAGACTTTTTAGGGCTGAAGAGGGAAGTTTATTATCTTTTCTGTGAAGTTCCTTTCTGCTAGGAGTTATCAAGTCGCATACATGATGAATGTAACCCAGTTGTGCCTGTGTATCTGTCACCACTCCTCTCAGATTGCAGCCTCATATGATCTTAAAATAGCACTGAAAAGACATTAGTACATAGCATATACCTCTATACCATATGCTAGGGATAAAGGAATATAACTGGGGGTCTTTTTTTTTTTTTTTGCATATATTATAATGTTTTAGCTTCAGTTCCTGAAAAATATTTTTTTGCTTTCAACAGAAGCTACTAAAATATATTTGACTCTGCTTATGCAAACAATGATTCTTGCCCTGCTTTTAGCTTGATTAATGCAGGAAAGGAAAAAGCTCAGAATAAGATGTAACATAAATCTTAAGATAATTTTTGCTTTTGGTTTTTTTTTTCATTTTAAAAACTATATTAATCACAGTATCAACCCTTTTGGAATGGGTTTGTCATCTGTTGAAATCAGATCTTCTCTGCTACTGTCATCGGTATAGTTTTGGTTGAATAAACACCAAAAAGATACAGACGATATGTATCTGATGCATAACTTATCTGGTGCTCTCATGGTGAGCTCCGAGCACCCTGTCGACCACTTTCTGTATGTACTAATACTTTCAAAATGTACAGTCATAAATGTTGGTGGAAAATTAACTTGCATTTGTTTAGGCATACTGCATTTTAAGTATGTCCTTGGGTGAGAATCATCAGTGCCACAAGCCAGTACGATGCAATTTGTGCCTGATAGCCTTTGCACAGCAGTGGATTGCATTCATATGTGATTATGACCACTTAGAAATGTTTGCTCACTCATCCAGGCAGGAAATAAAACACTTAGATGCAAGTTATGTGTCAAATCACTCCTCGACAGCACAACTTGAATATCAGATTATGCTTTTCAGTTAATACAGAACACGAAAATCTGTCACAGAATGTTTTCTCAATTCTTTTCTCAGTTATAACTGTTATTTGAAGAAATGATCAAATATGAACAGGAAAATCCTGAGCAGCATCTGCTTAGAAAATAAGCGGGGACTATCTATGCCTCGATATAATCAAATGAGTCTATACGTGGTTGGCTGGTTAGGCATTACTATAGTAAATATGATTAAAATAGCAAAGAAAAATGCTTGTAGTACTTGAATAACATATGAAATTTCTCTTTTATTTCCTTGCTTTTGCACGTGATATGTATGAAGTACCCACATGAGTTTTTATGATTTGTGTCCAGATTTACGTGCCCAGCTGGTACTCCGGAATGAGAGTGGGGCTGGATCCGTTTGGTGTGCCTAATGTTACTGAGTGTCCTAGAAAGCAGGGGGATATCAGCTGGCTATAAAACCTGCACTGCCCGTAACATCTTTCCCCACAGCTTCCTCATCGGTTTCAGCGAGGGGCTGGGGAGGCACTGCCTTGCAAACTGCCTTCTGCTTGTGGGGGAGAGAATAGATGTGATACTCACCTGAAGATTTTAAAGCACTGTTAGAATTTAAACCATAAGTTGCCAAGAGAAAGGTAAGTATGACTGTTTGTTAAACTGCTTTTATTTCGTCACTTACAACACAAGTGCGCCATTGGCTATAATTGCTGAAGGTGCTTTAYAATCATTTGCTAGCCCTCCCCTCTTAGCAGCAGCACTATATAAAGAGAAACAGGCTTTACCATTTGTGTACAAAGCTGGGCATTGCTGCCTGCAAACCTTTGCACACTTCCTAATAGATGGACAAAATATGGAGTGTGGTGGTTTGGGGCTGCTCCTCAAAATGCTTGTACTTTTTGTTTTGTTTTGTTTTCTTGGCTTTTTTGACTCTGTGTTTGCTAAGGTGATGCTATCTCAAGGTATACTTTGTCTTGCAACACAGATCTCTTCTTCAGTCCTGTTGTACCAGTGCATTTATTTGTGCTGCATTTTAAATACGAGCCAGTTGCCTGAGCAGAAGCTACTTTGCATCCTTGATTTTAAATGTTTCTCAGATGTAAAGTTATTGATCAAACAGCCTTGGGAGCAGTAGTTGTGGCTGAAGCACAGCATCTTATGGAGGAAAATTAGTACTATTAGCACCTCTGGGGATCTCTGTCCTTATGTGCAGCAGTTTTGGAATCCTCCTTCAAACCCATCTGCTCCGAGCTAGCTGGCAAGTGAAAAAGCCAAGCATCTGCATGCCACTTGTTTGTGTACACATCAAAGTATTTAAACGGTCAGTTCTGTCTCTGGTGTATCCGAATTTATTATTTTGTTCTGCTTTTTGCTTCCTGACGAGTTTCAAGGCCAAGCTCTTTGCAGGGGAATTAGGTCCACAATATAATTAGGAACATTTTACATTTTTTGGGTCATTCCCATTACCTGGTGGGATGTTTTGGAGAGTTTGCTCTAAAGGCAGGGAGCTTTCCTTATTCCATTTACCACTCAGTGCCACCCCCTTTGACATACTGTTTTGTCAAAAACTGTGAAAGTTTGGGTGAAGGGAGTAGGAGGTTTTGGTGCAACAACCTAATCGCCAGCAGGAAATTTATTGAGTTGCCAATTTATGAGCATCTAATTGACTTAGAAAGAATCCGAATGTGTTTCTAAATATCCGCCTGAAATCAATGGTGACTGTCTTTATTTTCGGCCTTGGGCAGATTGAAATTGAGACAATAAATGAGAGTGTCTCATTCCAAAAGAATGAGAGCTGGCAGCTTTGCACAAGCTTTGCTTTTGGGGGAGAAGGAGGAACAACCAAGGGATGAAGTTGCCTCTTCAGCAAGGGCTGGTGAGATTAAATAGGTGTCAAATCAGCCTCTGTTTGCTTTTTGTCAAAAAAGCTAAATTCTCCTCTGTCCAGGGTCCATAGGTACTGTCTAGAAAATGAAGTACTGTTGAGAGAGCCCTGGGAAAGAGGAAAAAAACCCACTTTTTAATCTCTTTCACACTAAAACCCTTAGAGAATTTAGATGTCTGTAAAATGTTTTGAGATTTTCCATTTTCAGGTGTAATTAACTAAAAATACCTTTAACTAATGGTATTTAAGATCAGTATGTTTTTATTAGAATTTTATACTGCGTATAAAGCTGTGATCTGTCTAACACAGTTTAACATACCTAAACAGAGAGTAGACTCCTAATAGCCCAGGAAACGATCGGGCGAGGGCGTTTTTACTTTTATTGCACTGTTGTATCTGGTAACGTCAATCTGACCCCGCTCTAGGAGCCTTTAATGCAATTATGCCGAACAATATTTAAAGCTGCGAACAGATGCAGGCCCCCCGACTCTCGGGCACGTTTCCCCATCTACATGATCTCTCCAGCCACCTTTTGAAGTCCTCCTGGTACTGGAGGTGGAATTTGTTTGGTATGAACTGGAAATCTAAATAGCTCTGCAAACACAATGACAGATGGCAAAATCCCAGTTGGAACGTGTGACCAGCAAACTGGCTGCGATTTGTTTTCACTCCAGGGTAGACAGCAGACATACTGTGTCTGCGGAACAGCTGTGACAAATATTTAATTCGAGAACTTTCTAAGAGCGGGGAGCATTTCCAGGGAGAGGGGGGGAGACACTACCTGTGCAATTTCTCACATAAGAAAGGAGAATTTTCCTTGAGACCCAGGGGAAAAGAAAAGCTCAAGACGTTGAAAATGAGTGAAAGTCTATGTAATATTTATGCTTTCAATCCAGTGCGGTTTACTGCATCGGTTTCTTATGAGGAACGGAGAACACAAGTGGAGTTTCATCAAGTAAAGATGTTGGCTTTTTAATGCCAGCAAGATTTTTCATTTTCTGAATGTTGAACAATGCATTTTCTTAAGGGAATTATTCTTTTTGTTTTAAAAATATTTTTAATAAGGGACTGGAAAAATGATGTGCTCTCATGTGAGTCCAAGTTAGCAATGTTTGCAGACCTTTGAAGTGATTTCTTTATTATTATTAYAATTTTTTACTCTTGGAATGAAACATAAATACATAAGAATACAATGAATGAGAGTATTATCAGAATTAAGGGAATGATCCAAGTGCCTCTTCTGTTTAAGTACCAAACATAATTAATAATTGAAGTAATATATAAGCTTTTATAAGCAATGTGTACTGGATATTGTGCTTTTCTTTTTCCTCCTCTTTTTCACTGGCATGTTATACTCAAAATAAGTAGTCTGCTCACATCCTGGGCCCTTTAAAGCTGATGGTAAATTTTGTTTGAAAACAGTATCAAGTTTAAACGACAAGACCTTGTGTCCAGCATTATCCTGCATCCCCTACATCTGCTTCGTTTTTCCTACATCTTTGTATACTGCCAAATTCCCCGAGTACATTATCTTGGCTCTCAATCCCTACTTTCTCCACCCAAGGCCTTAAAGAACAGCATATTGTGTTTCAGAGCGCCATGGCAAAAGTCCCAAATGTGCCATTTCATATAAGTAATGTAAAAAAGGCTGGTAGTAGTCTTTGAGGAAAGTTTTCTGCTTTTTTAAAAAAAGCCGAGGAGTTTCTAAGTACTTAGATTTAATTGAAAACTAAATTCCTAAGAGGGGACACTGAATGGGGATCTATAAAACTAACTCTTTTAAATGGAATGTGGCTTGGCTACAAAACTTGTTAGCACTAGCATGCGAGTCTGAAATATATTGTATGTGTGTGTGCATATGTATGTAGATAGGTTTGATAGATAGATCATATTTAATCCTTGGTTCCTTATACTTCAATGACTGAGGTCTTGGTCTATTTCCCAATGCAGAAAAAACTAGTTCATCAACTCATAGGATGTATATTCAGATTTCTAAACATTAGTAATCACAAAGTATGATCTAGATGCTTTTTTTCATCCTCTGATACATAGTAGAAAAAGACGAGAGTTATATGGGAAACCTGAGTAAAAAAAGAACTGAGTTTATTGAAGAGAAGAAATTATATCTCAAGCATATAGCAAAGTTCTGAATAGGGAGAAGTAAAGCCAATCTCATGGAGTATGAAAAATTACTAGACAGCGCAAGGCTATCTTAATTTTAACCAGATTGTTGATTACAATCTCTGTTATTCTTCAAGATATATAAAAAAAGTGTTAGCGTCAGTCTTTCTAATTATAGCTAAATTACTTCCTTTCCATGATTTTTTGTATGCTAGTCTCATTTTATAAGCTGTTTTTATATTAGGAAAGCATTTTTTTTAACTATGATAAGAATAGCCTCTAGAAGATGGCTTTAAAAAAAGCACACACAAGTCATGCTCTTGACACATTTATTCTGCTAATTGTTTCGCTGTATAGTTTCTCCAGGAGACATGGCCAGGTCAGACCTGATGGTGGGAAAGAGTCCTGGTTTACAAAGGATGTTCTCTTCTTACGCATTCAAAAACAGAGGGATGGTCTTTTCAGAGAGAGCACTGAACTGGGAGCTCCTATTCAACTTTACGCCCACAGTATCTGGCAGACTGTTTTCAGAGTCACTGTTTCCTAGGAATCCCCCATCCTATAAATATGGACTGCATTCTTTGTTCCTAGAAATACACCCTAAATTTCATTGTGCTGAAATGAATGTTGTTTGCTTATGCCAAGTAAGTCACTTGAGGCTGTATCAATGACCTACTTGTTCATTTAGTACGTTAAAGACATTAAACTAACTAATTATTAATGAACCTGTTGAAGTTTATGTTCACTGAACTTTTCATAATATCCTTCAGGGAACATGTCCTGTAACACAAGAAATTTGCTGTCCCTCCTGCTGAGAGCCAGCCTGGGGAGGGATTTTCTAGTGACAGAGAAGTATTGTTCTCCGCTTAGAGCAGAAACTCATAGAAATAACCGTTATCATCTCCCACGTACTGCTTCTTAGCCGTGTTTACAAAGCCATGTGAGCATCATTACTTGTATTATTATAGATGCATAAAATGAGTAATAGAGAGGTGAATGACATGTCCAAGATGAAGGATCTTATAAGTGGTGAGGTCAAAACGTGGTGTTTTGACTTCCTTATCTCATTATTTGCCCAGACACAAGCTGCTTGCATTAAAACAAAAAAAATAGTACGGCAGAGAGGTTACAGCTTATAATAGTAGGAGCCTAATAAGACACAAAAGTAGAGCAAAGCAGGGATGGCCTATCTTACCACGGGGCTAGAAATAAGTAACTCTTCTGCCCCAACTTCACCTGCAATATTCCATTATTAGAAGCAAATACAGAAGCCCAATAGCACAACTTCCATGTGGTGCTTCACGTTGGAGCAAAGCATGGAGTAGACCCCCTGCCTCATGTAATGAACTTTAAATAGTCTGAGAACAATCCTCCCTTAAGAAGTTATAAGTTACACCGGGGGAATACTGAACTGTCAAGCCAAGTTGCTTAAAAGACCAAACAATAGATTAGGGTAAATTGATTTTGCATTCAGAACTACTTAAAAAAAAAAGAAAAGGAAAAAGAAAAAGATTCCAACCCAACAAAAAAAAAGATGTGTGCCTAGAGAAATAAAATAGATCTGTGCCTCGTTGTTGTGTGGTTTTACACAGATGCAGAGACAAAGCCACAAAGCCATGTTAGGAACAGATGTACTGCATATTTTATAAGCCTTGAAGGACTTTTTGGTTGTGCCTGATGGACTTGCATCTGCACCTGCATCTGTACCTAGTGATTTCTGGAGAACGGTGTCACAGATTTCAAACAGCCGCTTTGAGGTCCCATCTTGTTGACTAATATCCCTGTGAAGGCACCTGCACAGCATGCAAAAGAATAATAGTGATGTGTGAACGTGTATTGGGGGCGGCCTAAATTTAGCTTTTCAAAGTGCTATTTGAGGCAGACAAAATGGTTTATTTCATGGGGGAAAATGTAATATTGGAGAAAAGCATCAGAACAAACTCCAAGCAGCTGCGTTGTTTGAAACAGAAAAACCTAAATCCACAAAACTTCAGCATGTGATGGGAAGACTGGCAGCATTTGGTCGTCAGTCTAAGAGCTGGGGAACAGGAACAGGCAAATAAGTCCCATCTTGCCCTACAACCTTGGCATCCGTAGAGATTTCTGCCCTTACAGTGCCTCACAAAGGAGCAACCCAGTAGTTCAATGATTTCAACGGCTCTGGACTTTGAACAGGATTCTGTGGATAGGAAATTATTTGGGGAAGACAGGGAGCAGCTTACCCTCCCGAATGCTTTCCCTCCCATTGCAGTGCCTGGTCCGTATGTAGACAGCAGCTTCTAATGAGCACTAATGCTCATCTCAGACCGTGGCCATATATTCCACAATATAAACAAAGTCAGCCTTGGCGATGCTTTCCTTGCTACTCAGGCATGCAAAGCAATTAATTAGTTACTTAACTATTGCAGAGTTACTGACAGACTTGAGTAACAATGTCAAAAGCAGAGAGCTTGATAAAAACCTGGCATGAAAACTAAGGTTATGTGATACTTAAATTCATGAAGATACAGACCTGGGAGTAATGGATGCAGTAGAGTGTGTGTGCAATGCACATTTCTTTCTCCTTGGCAGCATAATTGTTTTGCAGATTTCTTGTGGAAATCAAATCAATCTATAGCTGTGCTGCTAGATGGATATCCTGAAGTTGTCACTCCTTTGGTATGTGAGCTCTCCTGGTGGGTTGCAAATTGTTCTAGATAAATGGTTGCACTTATTTTCTTCTCATACTGGGTCCAACCACCTGTTTTTTTGTGTTGCTGTAGGAGCTTGTAAAATACTCCACACTTCAGAGATTTTTGAACTGGAGCCCATAAACATGGCAGAACAAATTTGGAGCTAATTTTACAGTGGCACAGGTTGCCAGAAAGGACCATTAATTAAAGAAATCTTTACTCTGTCATCTACAGTAATACTGATATTAAAAGTTTTTCCTTCTAGATCTTTCAGATACGTACTGTGTATGAACTTGCATGGTCTAAAAAAGAGCTAAGAAAAAGACTTGAGGTTTTTCTAAGGGGAGAGAAGGTACATTTTTCACCTTTTTAAAAATGCTCTGAGCTGAGATCCACATTCAAACTTGGCGACATTAATGACTGCAGTGAAGCAGGAGCCACAGCAATGCACATACTGGTATTTATCCCAAAGAGTTGAACTGCTTAATCCTTGTTGCCTCACAGTGTTGTTTTCCAGGTGAAATGAAATTTGGAACATTACGACATTAGTAACATATATTAAGTGAACCAAAGACTGTTGGGTTATAAATCAGTAGGTAATATGGCATGCACATACATTAGTTTTATACTAACTAATAGTAAGGCATTTTTTTATGACTTATGTACTAGAGAGTTTATTATTTCTTTAAACATGAAAACTGGAATGGTTTCAAATGAGGATTTGATCCTGCTGTTCTAAACCAGTTGTAATTATCAGTTTCAGTGCAGGATTATGTAAATAGGATTGTAGGAATAAACCTTAGAAAACCAGGTTTGAAATATTTGTTGCATGCTTCTAAGCTGACTGTTAGCCATAGATACAAATGATTAGTAGATGTTTTCTTTCATTTCTAGTGGCAGAAAGGAGACTTTCCTCACTGTCTGGGCTCTGGAGTGAGCTTTTGTTGAGCAATGTTTGACTTCATTCTTCTCATTGCCATTTCTCTCTATTTATTCACATTGAAAAGGGCCTCCTTAAAGTCTGCAGAACAGTCAGACACGCAGCTTTCCTTCAAGCCGTATGCCATTTTCCAGCCAGGGAAGGTAGCAAGCAGCTGCTTGCAGAAACAGCTATGAAGARGTTCTTGAGAGATGCGTTACTCCAGCAAAGGGCTGCTGCAAAAATAAAGGCCATTTGCAAGGCCAAGAGGTCAAAGTAAAGACTGACTTGAAAGAATACAGAATGTAAACCAAGCCAAAATAAACAGTGTAATCAAAGAAAAGTAAATTGGCATTTTTTGGTAAGGGTTACAGTTTTAGTAAGATCAGGCATATCTAGCAACATATAACAGGAAGGAGATTTTATTATATTTCAAACATAATTTCTATTAACATCTACTAAAATTTGTTTTAAATCTTACATACTACACTTTCACCATTGTTGTTCCTCCCTTTCTAAATAGACATTTTTATCAAATTACTATTACGAGACAGTTTGCTCATCTCATGATATCTCAAAAGGGAATTTTCTGTTTCTTTAAAAAATTCTTTGAGCTACCTTCTGTTTAGAATAAATCATCACCATTTAGAAGAATAAGAAAATTCAAATATCAACATATTGAGATAGATTTCTAAAGGTTGCATATATGTTTGTTTTAAGCAGTTGAGAATTTAGGACTGGACAATCATTTAATTATTTTTTTAACGTTTGATATCCTTACTCTCTGCTTTCTTCCAGTAAACCTCACGAAGATATTGTTTTGGTTTCAGTTCATAAGCTTCATGTATACGTAGTCTATTAATGTCTATTATGTCTATTAATATGCCTATTAAATGCCCAATGTTATCTAATATTGGAAAGAGATTATTAAGTAAGTGAGATAAAGTGGGTAGGCGAATGCCCATGTATTTCATAGGCTAGTGATACTAAGTAATAGGGAGGACAGTGCATGTTGGAGTATGACTCTCGTGTGGCTCCTGTACTAACTGGCATGGGTGGCATCACGTTTGTTGAACTGAATTGATGCAGAACGCTAAAAATACTCTCCTCTATGTTGAAGTCAATGATTATGTTCTCTATACCAGACTTAGCCTATGTATTTAGATCAACAATGAGGGCAATGAAAGATCTAGTTTATATTTATAGTTAGTTATATTTAATTCATTGGTGTGAGGATCTCAGCTCATAATTGAAGTGTACGAATCACTTTTCACAGAATTGTCCATCACTGTGTCGCCCTGACCTCACTGACATTTTCTTTTACATCACCATCTCCTGCGACATTCACAGAAACATTTCTTTCCATTGTGGCTTTCCTAGCTTACATAGCCCAGGAAAGTATTGGGTAACGGTACCTGCACTGAGCTGCAATTATAGCCACATTCATTCAGAGCACGCACAAGTTAATTAGCCATGTTATGAAGCAGGACTTACTCTCTTATGCCCCTATAACATAGACGTAGTTCTTGTGGTAGCTAAGCACATTCAGACTGCCTTGGGAGCACACACAGCACTAGATTTTACTGAAGGAGCATAAACTCGTTGCCCTGCTTTGCAGGATGCTTCTCACTTTCACAAAGTTCAGCCAAACTCCTCCTCATCTTCTGACAGCTCTAGTGGTTCCAAATTAAATCACTTCTTATCTCCTTCCGTTCATCTAATTCTACTTTTCTCCTTCTACTGACACACTCATTTTGGCAGAGGAGCACACACTGCCAGTTTGCCATCTGGTACTCTCTTCTTGTACGACATCACTTCACTGAAGAGACTTTCCATTGCACTTCAGAAACTTGTTTTATCTTTACCCATCTCTTACAGTATTTGTCCACTCATCTCTTAATTACCTTTTACTGTACTCTTTATCTCTCTTGAGGACACTAAATTACAGTATTTTATGAAAGTGCTGAACATACTATATTTATTTTGTCGTACTATGCTTTGGTGAAAATCTATGACAGTTTTTCTAAAAACAAAAATCATTTAAATTCACTAAAAATGCATATTCTGCCTGTCCTTGTAATATGCAAAGATTCCTGCAGAATAACAGTCCTAACTGGATGCATGCTCCTATTGCAGCTCCATGCTGTAGAAAATTGTATGTTTTTATGTACAGTGACTAAATGCAAATAATTACGCAGTTTTAATTACTTATTTTACTCCAAAGCTTTAAAAAAAAGAATTCTAATCAACAAGGTGGTCCTGATTTTATGTCTGTTATTTCAGCATAAAGCTCTGCCAGTAAGTATTTACTATCAAGTTACTTTTAGAAATATATTTTTAGTCTGAAATTTTTCACTCTTTAATGAGCACTTAAATAAAAGAAGCATATAGCATTAACTTCTGCTTTGGTACACTTATGCAATGAATTAAAAAGAAAAGTATAAAACAGAACAGAAATGTCCCTATTATATAGAATTTGCTGGCCCATTACGTATAATTTGCTTAAGTCTTTTGAGACTYAGTTACAGGTCTCACAGCCATGACTTCAGTAACTACATAGCGTAGAAATACATTATTCTGTTAGTTTTTATTCACTAGCTAATATACTTTAACATTTTCTACAAAATGTCTTGTCTAARCTATTTTTAAAAGAGCTTACGTTCTGCTACCAAAAGTCTAGTTAAATATTATAGTGAAAACCAAAAAATCTGGAGATACATTTTACATCCTTAACTGCTAATTGCTTACTTTCTGCTCTGTATGGTTGTGCAGCTTCAGTGTCCTATAATGGTGATGAATTTAAAGGAGAGATTATTATCATATATCCATCCACATGAATTCACAGGATTCCTAGTGTGAATGAAGAAAGAAAATAGTCAAGCCAAATTCTCCTTGTGTTCTAAGTCTYGAAGATAAAACAAATGCTGCTGAACATAAGGTTTTAAGGCCAAATCCAAAAAAGGATTTAGCAGTGAGGCAGACTTCAGTGCCTAAATCCAAAACTGCACTACCAAAATATCATCAGCTCAACTGTGGAAGTAATGAAAATGTACTGGCCGTCCCCCCTTTACTCAGAAATTTCACTGTTTTTCAGCTTCCCTGTGTGCCCAGCTGCCTCAGCCTGACTGCGAGATGTCTGGCTCTCGCTGGAAGCCAGAAAGGAAGAGGAACGGCACGTAGATCCTCAGAGCACATCCTCCCACACGCTGGCAGGCCTCGGTCCCCGCAGAATTCAATTGCCGTAACTCTTTTTTTTTTCAAATGTTACTGATGGAAGAGATGGTTGTGGCACTGCCTTCTCTATAGCCTATAGCCAGGCTTTTAGAGAAATTTGGCCAAGAAGCAGGTAACCCAGCTTGTTCTTATCTTCATGGAGGTCACCACCGCATTGCCCATCTTCAGGATGAGTGGTCAGAGCTGTAGGCTGTAGACCAGATGGGGTGGGTTCATCCTCTAAAGCTTTTGTTGGAATTTTTCCACTGTGTGGGAATTAATGCAAGATGTATTGCACCAGAGATTGAAAAAAAAAAAAAAAAAAAGAATGTGACTGTGGCTTAATCTGTACCACGTGTGGGCACAACAGGCAAGTCCTGCAGACTGGACTTCAAACTTTAAGTCTAAGAACTTTTTGATRTTAAATGTTTGATATTAAATGCATCAAGTCTTGGGAGCAAGGTCAGACTCCAGGACTTGCTATTGAAGACATAATGTTGCAGAGTCAGTTTGCTTTGTAACCTTTCTCCTTTCAGTCCCATGACTCCTCTGTTTTTGTTGCATGGCAGCACAATGGACAAGAAAAAGCAGAGAAAGTCCTCTTACCACCAGGTCGGAGGTACAGTGATTTGGGCACTCCATTGTGAAGGGGGCTTTGAGTTCCCTCTGACTTTGAAGGATGTCAACATCTACATCATATATAGAGGATCTGATGACTTGGTTATTATTTAAAAAGTGTTGAATCTTGCTGCGTCCCTAAATGGTGTGGCCAGAAGTTGTGTCCTTGCTATCATCTTTTAGGCCTCTCAGAATCTGCAGGATTTTAAAAAAGCCCTTGGCTCTTCCTGAGGACAGCGCTGTGCTTCTCCCGCCTGCAGTTGTTACCTGTCAGATAGTCCTGCTGAAATCACTGCAACTACTTCTTGTCTGAAGTGTCAATAAGTCAAGTGTCAACTCACCAAGGAAGCGCAAATCTCAGTATGGTGTCTGCAGGATATCTCCCAGGCTGAGAGGTTTGGACAGACTTGCACAGTGGGAGATTCAGTGCACATTGGAAAGCAAAGTTTATCCCCATAATGCTAGGTGTCCTTATTGTTACTGGGGGAGGGGAGTGCTAATGTGTGAGAAATATCTCATTAATTATCAAAGATGTTTCTGATTTTGGAAAGAACCCATTGGAAGGTTGTACATTTAAAAGAAATTCAGGCTAGGGATTTTTGATTCTTTCGGTATTCTCATTAGTTTCTTAGAGAATTCAGTAGGGATTTTCTTTAAAATGCTCTTGCAGTGGTAGTGATTGATTTCCTGTCAAATTTATGGATTGTGCAGTGGCAGTAGGAAGAGATTTCTCTCAAAGGATGACATTTGTTATCAGAAACTCGGAGTTTGTTGGACTTCTGTTTAAAGAAGGAACAGAATTTGGGATAGCTGCTGAGTAACTTCCAAGTGGCAATGTGCTGACCTTTCAACATCTGTATGCTGCACTTTTTCTCTTTGAGGACCAGTTTATGCCTCTATTACTCACTGAATAGCAGTTCTTCATTTCCGTGGTGTGACTTACAAGATAAGGTAATAGTAAGATGTCAGAGTTTGGAACATAAATGCTTATTTTTAGTAGATCCACATCGTACATCCCTAATTATATAAACATGTTTGCTCCTCCTTCTGCATTTGCAAAGGCTGCTGTTGCTTTCATTGCATTTGAAGAACTGCATTTGTAATGCGTGACTCAGGTGTTCAATACTCTAGAAAACCATCTTCGTATTTTTTATATTATCATCTTTAGGAAGCAACGTACCCATGAGTCAAGGTGCTGTACTTGGGAGCTACTTGGCCTTGGCTCTCTGATGAACTTTTCTGTGCTTTGTAGCAAAAGTTGTTATTTGAACCACACGTTAGCAGTAATCACGATTTTAGAGATTCTATTTCTTAATTATGAGAACACAGCACAATACCCTTTGATGAATTTGTACTAATTTGTCATAGGTGTCATAAAATTTTTATTTTGTTTACATCCCATTAGGAGAAACCTTCACAAGGAATTCCACAACAAATATTAGCCTAAAATTAAATGAAATTAGATGAAAAAATTAATTTCAGGTAATTTACATACTATTTTTCATATACTTTTTTTTTCTATTTATGAATTTATCGAGTTTGCTATTTATTTACTTTTCTAAATGATGGGTTTATATTACAGAAGAAAAACTTTAATGAGCTCAAACTAGCTTCAGTTCAAGATTGGATCTGTTTTTTTAAACTTTTACAACTGTTCCTTCAAGTACAACCAAATATAAACCACTGAGGCCATGTTGCTGTGCTTAGTACCTGAGCCTGTCTTCAGAACTTGCTTTTGTTACCTTAGGTTTGTGTGCAAGGGCTGGACAGTCCTTTCCAGCAGATCCAGCTGCAGAACATTAAAAAACAGTATAGTGAAAATGGTGGAAATGCTTAATCCAAGAAGAGATAAACCAGACAAAACCAAACCAAATCAAAATGGAATTAGATATTTTGCACTGTACTGTAAAATGGTTTTGCACTGAGTAACTGATTTGCATTTTGTCAGTCAGGCAGGCTTTTTCATGAGCCTGTAACATTTCTGTCCACGAGAGACAGTGTTTTATAACTGCAAGACTGGATTCCTTCAAGGCTTTGGGACCTCGTCCTGTGGTAAATGAGAACGTCCATTGACTTCAGCTGGAACAGGATCAAGCTCTTTAAACATGCAATGAAATGGCTTTCTAAAGCCTATGAACTTGAGCCCGGTATTTATCAAGTCTGCGTTATATTATATGTTGAAATCAGACAACAATTGTGTTTTCACATGGCTTTGGCAAGAAACCAGGAGAGACTTGAGGACTTCAACTGACTTTCTCATGGAGCGAAACTGGAGGAAGTGTTTTTACAACACCCTGTAGGGAGCAACTTGGTAGTTTTCTACCCCATTGTCTGCCAGCAGCTTTGGAAGGCAGCGGGGTCCTTTGCCGTGGTGCTCGGCTCTACAGTGTCTCTTCTCTCCATTTATTTGTAGTTAATATTTTAACCAGTATTTATTGGTGGAAAGACCCTTCAGTTCTTCAACAGCAGGATTATAATAAGTCTATCAGGCTGAGCCACTGCTCCTCCCTCAGCTTCTGTACTCTGGTGGTGAAATATCCCAGTACATGTGTTAAGAGGTTTTATTGGTAGGGTCATGCGATAGCTTTCTTAGCACTAGTGAAATGAATTGTAGAGTCTCATTTAACTTAAATACAAATTTTCTGAGGCTGGTCTTGTATAAATTTAGGCTGGGGATACAAAATGCTGAAAAAGGAGTGAGAAAACTGGTATTTTTCCCCAGTATTTGCTTAATGTTAAATGTGCCGGTAAAATGGTGAGACTTAGAAGATGAACCTAATGGACTGTAATAATATATAATCCATCCCCGCAAGATAATCTCTGTATTCACATGATTGTCATAGTCATATGCAAGTCATCGATTGAGATCACTATAATCAAGCAAATGTATTTCTTTTCATTTCAAAATGTACATCTCAGCTTTGTCTCCATTTGCTTTGACCAAACATTGAGACATTTACCTGACATCTGGAAGCTAATATCTTCCGATAGGGATTATCATTAAACCCGTCTCTTGTTTGTTTGGATGTTATCTTCTGTGTGATTGATAAAGCATTCAAAATCTATGCAGAATATATATTGAAATAACAGGCATTTTAATCTGTCAGCAGCCAGTTCAGTGGTGGCCTCTGTGTAGACATTTGCAAGCTTTGAGGTGCCATCTATGCAGAATCTGAGAGAGGCCTGAGCCAGCTTCTGGGACAAACGATGACATTCCTTAAGTTTTTTGAACTTACATTGTTTTGTGTCATTGCCTCTGAGTTTTGCAACAGCAGAGAATCAGCAGAGGAAGGGAAAGTGTGGGAACATGAGCAACAATGGTTGTCTGAATACTTCCAAAACGCCTGTAGGCAAATTCTATTAATTAAAAGAAAGAGGAAACTCTGTGGGTCTCTACTTCCATGGGAGTTTCAGTGTGTGTGGGGTAGACGGTTTAGTGCGGCGTGCATGGAGACTCCTTTGATTTCCCCATGCCAGCTTGCAGCCGACGCATGGCCTCAGCTCAGGGCCTGGTTTGTGTCCTGCCTTCCCTCTTGTCCGTGCAGGTCGGAGGGAGTGTGGGGCTCTGCCCCACACAGGTGCTGTGTCCCACACAGGTGCTGTGTCCCACACAGGTGCTCTGCCACACCAGATTTTCTGCAGCCCTCCCAGAGTCACCTGCCCTGTGAGACGGAGATTTTCAGCCATGACGCTGGTTTCTCAAGGCTCCCCAAGAGCAGGAAACCCTCTGCTGTGTCTGTCTTCCTACTAGCAACAGGCGTATCTCAGGCGGCTTTTCATCTTGAGGTGAGGATCTTTTGCAGACCTGAACTGCAGCGGTGGTGGGGCGTAGRTAGGTGTGTGGGCTGCCCTGAGATCAGGGCAGTCGCTGCTGTGACTCTGGGAACTGACAGCGTGTTTTTCCTCTCTTGGGAGCTCACCTGAGTCTCGCGCTGTAATCAGGGCGCTGGGGTGGGAGGTATTCTGTCCTCTCCGCTCCCCTCCTGCGGCTCCTCCAGGCACCAGAAGCTCTGGAGAAGGTATTTTTATAGACTACATTGTCAACGTGCTCCTAAAATTTGGCTATCCCTTTCCTGCCATATGTCCCTGGCAACTTCCTTAAGCTGAAGCAAGCCCCCCTGACAGCCAGCACAGAAGCTGTCAATCACGTCCACATCCATCCAGTCACTTGACAGGCCCCGGGGACCACCTGCTCGTAGGCATGACTTCTTTCCCTCATCCCCCCGCTCGGTACGTCTGCCTTTTCCACCTCAAAGCTGTCCCTGATCAAACACCTGCTATTTCCTGGATCCCTAACTACCGCCGCATTTCCATATTCTTTCTTCCGTCACCTTCACCTAGCAAGAAAATCAAAATACAAGCACTGCCCGTCAATGGTAATAGTGGACATAAAGGGAAACAGCTTCAGTAACGTGTAGTTCTTATTGCTCTTACTGGCATAACTTGCGTGAGCGTTGAGTTGCAAGCCGTGTCATTTCTCATGTCTCTTACTTGTTCCGAAGTCACTTACAACTCATATCTGAAATTAGACTTTAAATTTTGTGGCATCCTGTGTATTTGTGAGCTCCCATAGTTTGCACAAGGATCTGGTTGTTCCTCATAGTCTTTAACAGTTATTGTAAAGAACTGTAAAACTTTAGATGTAAAAAGACCATGAAAATGATAAATGTTACTGCAAGTTACTGTTACTACTGTTGATATGTTAATTAATACTGAATTTATTGTTTATGTTTGGCTTGTCTGTATTTCAGTGCCTGAGTCATTGGTTTCACTGAGATCAAAGAATAGCTGCCTTTATCTCTGAAGAGAGAAACAGTTCATTTCAGGGATGATTTCAGAGATGAAGTTTCACTTGGGTGGCAAGAGCTGGTCCAACAACTGTGTTTTTGTGTTGTGTTAAAAAAGTAAACAGAAGTCTAAAATTGCCAAATATCAAGCAGATTTGCTACAATGCAATGATAAAATACCTATTGCTGAGAACATGTAATGTGAAATCACCCTTAAATTATTGTCCTGTTGTGTTTGAGTGTCAGCGTGCGCTAGAGTCGTACTGAAAGTGGTATATGGAGATATGATCACACGCAGGATCAGGGCCTGCTGCAAAGACATTGGGGCTCTTCCCTGTACATTCAGCATTTTATTTTAAGAGATTCCTTTAATCACTTTGTTTAATGGGTGCAGAGAATAAGGAGCAAGTGCAGCAGATGTCAAACTTTACAGGTTTGGATGTCTAGCTGAAGTTGGCCGGATTTGTATCTGGAGTCTGTACATGGCAGTTAATTAAAACACCAGCCTGGTGTTCCACGCATGAAGTGGATGGGAAGTGATGGGAGCGGTGAGATGGAGGGAGCTGCCAGGCGTCCCCAAGTCCTGGCAGAGGTGACCAGAGCTTGGTGGGCAGTTCCCGCAGCAGTACCGSGGTACCAAGCAGGTGGTGGCCTCCCTCTTCTGCCCTCCTCTGTGCTCGAGGGSCCACCAGAGACTGGTCCCTACCATGTCTTCTTCTCCAGTTGGTGTGAAAACTGTCTTTTTTCTCTTGATGAGTTGATTCTGCTTGAGGACAGGAACTGGTAGAAAATGGTTCCTTTTTTTCTGTGTTAGTTTCCTGCCAGTTTAGTGAACTGAACTGGCTCGTGGAGGGGGTCAGACAAATGTTAGAGCTGCTGGAGGGAAGCAGTGGGGACACACAGCTGGAGTAAGAGGAGGGTCCACCTTTCTGGTGGACCTGCTCATAGATCAGCTAAGACATCTAGAAAACCTCTTTGAAGCAAGAAAATAGTAGCCTTTAGGGTTAGTACCAAAAGATCCAAAATCCATTTTGGATCTAGTCCATCGAACACCATCTTGCTTAATCTTAACGAAATTAAAAATTGCAAATTTTTCTTCATATGCGTAAGTACCTCACTCTGATTATCAGAACAGAATTTGGATTACAAGTGTTGTGGAGGGAAAATGTGGAATTTGCACATGAGAAAAATCTATAGCATCCTTGAAAACCTCACGAAGACTGAAAACACCTTTATTGAGATTTCTTTATTTACTAGCAATCTTTATTTAGTAGCAATCTTAATTTACCAGGAAGTTTCATCTATCAATAGATATCTTCTAGTATATTTGCCTTTTCAGGTTACTAATAATTATTCTGTCTATTCATTAATTTGTCTTTGCCACTTCCATTCAGACATGATCTTATGGTTTCTTTTTCAGGCATTGTGTTCTGCTGCAGCTGTTGGTTTTTTTACTTTCTTTTGTGGGTAACTTCTGGGAAGAAGTGCAAATTATTGAGGATATTTCAACTTGACTTTAAAGTCTGATTGGGAAACACTGTTTTGATTTACTGTTAAACGGAAAAATGTCTGATGCAATTTTGGAGATCTTAAATCTTCAGTTTCTAATTATGATTGCTTTTTTGTGCTATAATATATATTCCTTGGCATTGTTTAAAATTGTTTTCCAGACCAGAGGTCAGATGAAAATGAAATGATGTTATCAGAAGCAGCTACAGTATAACTGAGTACAAATTGGCACCTTTTTGAGGAACTTTTAAACTTGATTAATTCTTGAAAACAAAAAATACAGAAGAAAGTGTAACATTGATCAGATGGGTTTAAGGAGAAAATTAAAAGACTTTAAGAATTATAACTAGAATTGAAGGGCATGAGCGTTAATGGTTACTTAGAAAAAAAGGTGTCTCCTTTATTCTTCCCAGTCATATTTTTGATCATTTTATAATGTAACAATAAAACTTCTCTAGCACATTTTGTTCAAGTTTTTAAAGGTCACCACATTTACACTTTAAGTAAATCAAGATGCAGAGAATGACGTACCCTAACCAAATATTTTTACCAGTATAAAAAGGCATACAAAATCAACTCTTTTCTCTCTTATTTTAATAACTTTTTTTTTTTTAATGATGCAGGGTAGGTAAACCTCAGCAGTCCTCCACAGAGCTGTCGTTTTCTTTTGCTAAATCACTCTGAGCGAGGTACGACTGCAGCCCTAAGTCGGTTGCTGCAGTATTTCCTTGACGTTAGGGTTTCCCATGTGATGCACTGCCATTTCTCTGTCCTTTGGCATGGTGAACCCATGGTCCCATACCCTGCACATTCATGAGAAGATCCTAAATGATCCTGCCTTATCTCCTTAGCCTGGGGGCGCGCGGCTGCCCAGCTCCTTAGGACAGCTTTCAGGATCTGCCGGAGTCATTCTGGGCCTTGGCGAGATTAGGCATGGTTTGTCATGAGGTCTCTCTGATGCTACGAATGACCCCTTTGAGAAGTGGGGAAAGGCAGCTCCGCATGACTTAGGATGCCAAATGTAAAATTTTTAACAGTAGGTACAACACTATGCTGAAATGTATAAAAATGGCCTTACTGTAACTCACTCGAGCTGCTTTTGTGTCATGTGGTCCTTGCATATTACCAGTGAATCCCTTGCCCCAGTATAGTTAGTGCTTTGCCATTTACTTCGGTAGGGCCACGGTTTTGTCCTGGTTTTACTTGTTTTTATCTTTCATGACCTACTTTTCCCTCTGTACACCCAGTATGTATGAAGGAGAGCAGAGTTAGAATTCAGTTCTGACTCAGGCAGCCAGAAGAAAAAATTAGCTGTAAAATCTGGCTGCCAAATCTTTGTTGTTTAGTAATGCGTGACTTGGAAAGAATCCAGAACTGGAGTAAGTTTGCACGGCTCGTATTAAAAAAAAAAACAACACCAACCCTCTACTTCTTTACTTATAGTGTGATTTGATTTCATCTGGAAATTACCAAGATGCCATAAATATGAGAACTTACAGCACAAACTTTTCAGAGCCACTGTTCAGAGGAGAGCTGCTCTTGAGGGAAACTTGATATTATAGCAGTAGAAACCGGTTTAGATTTATATTTAGTGACTTRCATACTTACTCAGTGATTAGACTCTTTTCCATTTTCTGGCATGGGTGAAATGGTATGTTAAGACAGGATATAATCCTTTCACACTCTGCAGGCAATGTCACAGTATGATGTTGGCACCGTGTTAGGCTTCCTTAACCCTAGAACATGTTGCGTATTCACTCTTGGCAGTATTTTAGAGGCTACAGGCAGTAACCCAGAAGTAATCTTATTACCTATAACCAACTGTATCTACATGGAATGGGGTGCTGACTACTGAGCGAAACGCAGTTACAGTCATTTGAGATTCAATTAAAAACTGTTGGTTCAGTCATTTTTGTGAGGCTGAAGCCGATTTCTTCAGCCTCCTCTTGGAACTGACAGTTTCATTGAGAATTTTCTGAAATAACAAACATAAACCGCCGGTGTTCCTTTAACACACAAATTGCAGTTTAAATGCATTTTGCAACGCATTTTGCAACATGTTTTGTAGGCAAATGTGAACAATACTCTTATTTATCTATATAGTGTATGCTGTTTGGAATTCTTATTTCTACCAACTTGGTTGAAAGGCTTTTATTTTGGAGAAAATATACTGCTTACACAAGTATTTCTTTACTATGAGATATTTCTGCAAGTTTATCTCCCTTCCTTCTTGCACAGCACAGCACAGCTCATCCAGGACCACTCTATGCATGCATGCTAATAACTTGGAGATAGAGACAGGAATCAAACCTTGTCACAGAAAAATAGCCTTTTCCTGCTAAAAAAAATTCCCCTGAAAACCAGAGCACTTTATCAACAATAGCCACTGAAGCAAAATAGATAAATTTTCTCCAAAAGAGGTGGAGTTTATTCTCTTGCACCATTCCATTCAAATACCTTTATTTATAAGACAGAAAAATAACTGAGAAGCCGGATGTAAATATTGTGGCTGGTGGACCTTGATGCTATTGAGTAACATTGTACGGCCACTGTGCAAGACTGATTGTAAGAGACAAACTGTATATATATGTATATATGCATAAACAAACATATATAACGGTTATAAGGGTATATAATGGCGGTAAGGAGTGTGGAACTGCTGAACACTGAAGACTTGCTTGTTACCAGTGAAAGGAATGATGGAGAGAGTCCTTTTACACCCTTTACTCTGTGGATTAATTGTTTATCGTAAATCTCCACTGGCACTAACTCAGTGTATATCTGGCTGGTACATGTTTTGTAACAAGTTCTGTGGGAGGCAATGTCAAACGTCTTATCGCCAGTATTTAAGAGTACTTAGGTGCAGTCATCACTTTTAACAATTTAATCAAAGTCATATTTAAACTATTTTTGCTGCCCCAAACTATTCAAGTCCATTCTTTAGTGTTATTTTTAATGAATCAGTAAGTGATGGGAACTGGTCAAACTTCTACGTTCATTGTGAGTCACCAAGATTTTTAGCTACTTGCCAGCATATTTTGCAAGATTTCTGCTGTTCTAATTAACCACAGAAAACCAAAGTGTAAGTGCTTGAACTGTAGGGGAGAATCTCAATGACATATCTGTTAAAGAATGGTAGAAAAAAGACAAAAGACATTTCTAGACTTTTGGCTCTTCTTGGGCTTTTCTGCTGATGTCAGTACCAACAGTGAAAACTGTAAATCACATTACGGTTTTTGTGTGATGCTTAACCACATCCATGAGACCAGCATGCTGTTCATGTCAATAAATAACCATAGTTCAGCTTAATTAAAATGGATAATTTCATTTGAAATTATGATTTACTTGTTTATGAAAAACACATTCTTTAAAATACTTGTGAGGTTTAAAGGTTTGTTGTTTTTTTTTTTTTTCTTCCCAGTATAGTGTGGGTCCTATAGGCTATATGGTTTTAATATTCTGATAGGCAAGTTTCATGTGTGATAGTAACATAAACATGCGATTTCCTCAGTGAGATGCTAGGACGGAGATTTTGTGCTTTATACAGGCACATGATGGGCACTCTGTCTGCTAGTGGTAGTACACGTAAATAACTGTAAGTGAGATCCATCCTGTCTGCATTGTATTTTCTGAGTTTAGTTATTGATATGAGAGGGGCACTTGAGTTACAACTGGAGGACCAGGTCCTGACTCTGCTTATAGGTGGTGCGAACATATAATCAAATATGAGGTTAAAAAGTAACAGCACAGAAACTTGAAAGATTAATTGGTGAAATTGTTTGCCCCAGTGTTTTGCATCATTCTTATAAATAACTTCCTCTTCCTCCTCTGAATCACAAAAATCAACCAAAATCCATTCCCCTCTGAATCTGGGCACAAAGGTATCGATTATTTCCGTCAATGGATCTTTTTTTAGACTTTGTAACTATGGGCCCAAATAAGCTGCTGTTTAAGGTGCGTGTATATTTTTATTGTCAGTAAGATGGCAGATCACAAGTGCAGTAACCCAAAATGATAATGTTTGGGAATTGAATTTCTGGAGTTCGGTGCCCAAAGCAGTGCAAGGTGAATAGGAGGTCTTTGTTGTACAACTCTGTCAGTCCACTTCAATATTCAGCCATTTGATTCTACCTTCTTTTCTCAAGGTACAGTTTTTTCCGGGACAAATATATCCTTTGAGGTTAGAGCAAATGCTGGAAGGTCTAGATAGAAACAGGAAAGTTTTATGATACGTATACTTACCAGTGGCATAACTGCAGTGTCAACAGACAGAATAATCTACATCTTCATAAAATATGAAGCAGTAACTTAAGGACAGTTCATTTCAGTATCAAACCTTGAACATTTTCCCTTTTCACTTCCAAGTTTACTTTGGTTAAGTTTCAACGTTTTGGGTGCGGTAAATATTAGGAAACATGTGTTTCCAGTGCTACAGCGGGGCCTCGCTGGAAGTTTCAGCTTTGATGAACAAACACCTTTAGGCTTGTTTGGAAAAGCCTCAGTGGTGACCACAGCGACCTCGCTGGTATTGGCATTTGTCTGCGTGGGATGAGAGCCAGCCTTAATGTGACCAGGATTTATGCAGCGTCTTGGTAGGGAGAGATTCGTTTATTTTATCAGAAAAAGAGAGCAGCCTGGAAGGGAGGGTGAGAGCCCACAACATGACTGGAAAGCTCAGACATGCTTAAGAACATATTTCTCCCCCTTGGAGAGTTCAATTTTGAATAAAGTGATCCCTGGGCTCTCACACTTGTTTGCCAGATGTGGTTTTCCCGTCTTTTAGAACGCTAATTGTGTCCCAACTGGTGTATTTTATGGCTTTGCCTATACCTGTAGCAGAACAATTAAGAATTCAATTGTGCCTCTGGAGAGAGAGAAGGGACAGAGAGGTGGGGAGGAGAGCGGTGGCCCCAGGGAAATGGCAGGACGTATTATGCCTTTACAAACCACCGTGCCTCATGAGCATTAATACCTGCAAAACACATGTTGTAAACACCCTTCCCAGACTACCAGCACATGTTTCCCTGCTCACAAGGCCTCTTTTAATACTGCTGGCATTACTAATCTAAATCTGTTGTGGGGAGAAGGATTATTGCCCTACGCAAGCGTGTACGAGTAGGGGGAAAATTCCCTACTAACATCCAGGGCTCAATGTTTGTGCTTATCGGGGAAACCGGCTCATTTTTCTGTTTGGGTTTTGCAGATAACAGATAAAATGACAGTTTAGAAAGGTGTGGCCTGCCGTGCACATGGTAAAGGTACAAGCTGCAGTTTTTACATCTGAAGCCTGTGCATGGGAATTGAAGGGTCTGTCCCCTTCCTGGAGGACCTTCTACCTTCAAGCATGCCTCCCGTCTTTAACTCAGCTCACAGAGCAGCTCCGGTTGCTGGGGGTCTGCCCTGTTTTATTGCAATAAGTTCATCCCATTGACTGGTTTTGGTTTAATCTGATAAATACAGACGTGTTGCCAGTGTTCATCAGCTGCTTGTACTCCTGTCCTGGCTGGTATATGGAGACCTGAATCAGGTATCTCTAAAGCTGTGAGCTGCTACACATCTAACTAAAGAACTGTAATTCATTGCAGATATGAAATGATAGAGACAGGGGCTTATAACATATATTCTCCAATAGGCTATCAAATCTTTTGTCACCAGAAGTGCCCAAAGTGGCCTGGTAATATAATGATGCATTACAGAAAAGCTTCCTTTTGTATCAAGAGAAATACCTTAATGAAGATTGCTCTGAAAACTCGCAGGTTGGGTCTGTGTGAGTCTCTGGAGTGCTCTGTCACAGAGAAAATGTGAAACCTTAAGTTACTTTTATTTTTAAGAAAAAAGAAAGACCTGAAGCATGAATTTGTGTTGACTGGTTAGGAATTGTGTGTGTTTGTTTTTAATATCTATCGGAAGAGAAGAGGGTTTCTCAATATCATGTGTTAGGTAGGATTGCATGGGCTTGGAATTATTCGCACAGGCTTCAGGTCTGTTGAGCAGACAGTTACATGCACCAAATCCCAGAGCTCACTAAGATCTGATATAGTGCTGGAAAAACAGTAGCAAAGTTAGTAGAGAAGTAAAGAAAGATAGTGATTTATATGGGAGGTGAAAAATTATCCCTTGAATGCCTCAGCAATATTTTCTGCCTTGAAAAAACCAACAATTTCTACTCCCTCGTACTGTCACTTGGCCCCACAGAGAAAAGTTTTAATACATTTTTAAAATAAGAAAGCAAAAAACTGCTGTGCTCTGTTCTGTGTTACATTATTAAAGAGGAGATGTTGGGTCATTACTAATGCAGTAAAGCACCTGGACCTTTGCACTTTGTTTAAACATGCATATCTTGGAGAGGAGATTACGGGAGGATAAAGTACAATATTTTTCAGACTTAAGTGAGCTCAGGTTGAAAGACTGTATTAAAAAACTAAAAATGGGAAAGCCACTTCTTACACTTGCCAAATTTAAGTGTTAATGTTAGGTTTGTTAACTTAACCTTTGTTAAACTAAGGACCTTGGGTCTGTTATTGGAGCGGATCCGTTGGTCAGGGGAAAGGCGTTAGCTGCGAGGCATTGCACGCTCTGCAGGCTCCCCGGGCTGAGCCCACGCTTCTCGCTAAAACTCTCATTCAAAACCCTCCYGGTTCTTGGAAGCAGGGTCAGGAGTCGCTCTGGGGCTGCAGCGGCTCCTCCAGCTGCTGCGAGCACAATTCCAGGCAACGTTTGCTGACAGGGACTTATTGGCCACAGCTGCCACTGGACTCAGCGAGAAGAAATGCAAAATATCTACAAAAAACAGAGGCCAGCCGGCAGAGAATAGTGTAGTCCCAGGCCTGTTGTGTTGGCCGCTGCAGCATAAATAGGTCTCCTCGTTTTTTGGGCTCTGCTTCTCCGTGCATCTGAAACCCACTCAGTCTCCCCGGCAAAGTGAGGAAATTGTGTTATTTAGGGGTAAAAAAAATTTTGCTTTCACAACTGCTGTATCTGCCCCTCCCAGAAGAGCTCAGGGCCTTCAATTGGCATGAAAAGCCATGTGATCAAGGATATTTTGCTGAAACTTTCAGGTTTTGCCTGATGAATGTGCCTGCTGTACGATGTAATTAGTGCCACTGTGTCGTACTCCTTCAGCACATCACACAACGTCCATCGTCTCAGAGCAATTGCAATTCTGTGCTGAGACATTTCCAGACAAATGGAAAAAAGAGTGTGCTTACCCAGATGGATAAAAAAGCCTCTGGTAATGACAGACAAACTGTGTTACAGGACAGGAATGTCATGCATGATCAGGTATTTCAGCTAGAGCATTTAGTTTTTTTATTTTCCCTTCAAGTCTTTTGGGAAGGTGGGTTCAGCAGCTCAAGAAAAGAGATGCCATAGTTTCTGACAAGTTAATTAAGCTTTCACTTCTGAGTATTATATGTATAGTGAAGAAAAGAAACTTAATTGTCTTTGCAGTGCCTGACAAAACCCAAGAAAAATGCCTGCATATTTTCTCAGTTTTGTCTCTATTTTTGATACTTATTCAGTGTGAGCATTATACTTTCATGGGTTTAATTAAAAGCCAAGTTTTGGAAGCTTCTCAAATGTTAGTTTTGGTACATAGATGTATGCATTTAAAGAAATATTTATGTGAAATCTAAAGCCTAAAAGGAATGAGAGAGGCTTTAAAACGAATCAGTTGGCTCCCTTTATATCTTTTGTCCAACTACCTCCCACCTCCTGGTATTTAAGATAACTTCTGAAGAGGTGAGAAAGCTGCTTAGTCCACTTCCAGGGATTTAGGAACTCCACGTCCTCATACAAATGCCAGTTCTTCCTTTGTTAAGCACAATATTCAACTTTGGATTTCTCTGTATTTATTTTTTAATCATTCCGTGCAGTACGTAAGCAAAGCATAGGTTTCTAAATAGCTTCATAAACAGTTACTGGAGGATTTTTTTTTTTTTTTTTTTTTTCTTCAACCATTTTTTTTTTTGCTGTTAGAGTTGTTAAAACATAGTTGCTCTCAAATCAAGGGTGGCACAGAGAACATGAATAAAGAATGATTATTCATT